>WYDI02036426.1:0-18546 GCA_009867235.2 Psittacus erithacus | reverse complement strand
GGACAGGTTGTGGGGGGAAAACAAGCAGGCTACATGCTTTGTCTAATTTACGAATAAGCTTAAACCACAACACTTCTTTAGAAAAAAATACTACAGCATTTTCTACTTGCTTCCAGCAATGCTTTTAATGCAGCTGCTCTTGCTATATCTAATATGTTTATCTACAGTAGCCTTGAAAACCTCAAGATGAGTATAAGGTTTTGCAGCTTCAGCACAATACAAGTTTAGTAGTCTCTGGGAATGATGAGCCATTTACTTAATCTTTGTGATAGTACACAAAGTGCCAGAGTCTAACATCAGAAAATTCTGTTGTCAGGTCAAACATTAAAGAATTGAATAACATATCACAATTTTGGTATGGCTTTAAGAATGGTATTTTGCTTCACTTAAATTCCTATGACTAAAAATTGTTTCCTAAAGGGTCTTTTGCCTGAGTAAAATAGATCAGATTCAGAATTGATATTTATTTCTTTCTTGTACTTTCTATCACCCCACAGAGGTCAAGATAGACATACAAGCTTAAGTAAGGCACCTAAGGATTCCAATGGGACTCGCTCCTCTTGTAGACCACATCTTGCTTTAATTATTCAATTCAAAAGTATATCCAAGTAACATACCTTAGTGAAATGAAGATGTTCCACTCACAGAAGGATTGTTAACCTTCTGGTACTCAAAAATTTCACTCATATCAGGAGATGAAAGTTTGGAAGTGCAGGAGTCAGGGTAAAGTCAGTCATTTCAGTCAAACCCTTTCCACTGAGGTTGTAATGATTTTGGTTTGGACACATTCCAGATTTTCTTAATAATATTAAATAATAACATGGAATAGCACTCTTCCTTTCATAAACAGCCAGTCATCATAGTCTGAAATTCAGAAAAATCAAATCTGGTCAAGACTTTTTGGAGATGGAGCAAATATAATGTCTGCTGCTTCATCTGGGAAGGTGAGAAAGGGGAACTATGAAGACTGTCCAGCCTAATGTTTCTGGCATAGGTAATGGGAGCTTTGAAACTGTTCTACCCCATTCTGGATGTCAATTGGACTCAAAACACCATTCAGCAGATGACAGTAACTACAGAAATGGCAGCTCATACCTCATGCTGTCCTAGGACCTTTGATGTGGGAAAATAGAATGAGATAGCACAGATCTGGTTGTCCCCCATGACCAGAATTTAACTCTTTGTTGATGGACTGACATGCAAGGACCTGAATGAGCTAGAGAAATAGATCAAACATCTTTCACTTTGCTGCCCATAGCAGACAGCCTTTGGGACTTGAGAATCTCCATTTGAACTCTTCTTGCTGTTCTTTCAGTTCAGATGCTTGCAGTTCTCAGCTGTGAGAATGAAAACACAAGACTGGGGTCTAAGGCTATATTCTTGCCAGGAATGACATTCACAGGGCCAGCTAGACATGTCTTCTTATAAGTACAGGTAGAAGAGTATCCATACACGTGTGCGAGAGCATATATGCGAGTGTGTGAAAATTTCACTTTCTTTTCCATATAAGTTACAATATTAATGGATTTTAAAATAATGTTCTGGAAGAACTCTTCAGCAGTGTTTTTTGGTAGAAATGGTTTTCTGGATATTTTGCTCTTGAAAATTTTCTGAGTTAAGGATTGTCATTCTGACACACAGAGACCAAATTAGTTGAAAAGGTAATGCACTAAACCCTTATCAAATCATGGGTGTATGCTGCTGCAAAATTGGCTATATGAAATCTTGGGAAGTAATAAAAAAAGCTTTTTCCCCTTGACATTAACTTAAGCAGTTTATTTTATATGGCTTATGATATGCTTTCATAAAATACAGTGAACACTTTTAAAATGTATTAATTTTGCTTTACATAAAAGAACTGTGTGATCCTGGATGAAATGATTTGTACAAAAATACTTAATAACACTTAAGTTTCTGGTGATTTATGCTTTTTGAGGAATTCAGCAAACTAAGGAGGGGACCTAAGTGTATGTTTGTAGACTATGTCCTTTTCAATTTATTAACAAGCAGGAAGCAAGAGAAAAAGGATAATACGTTCTCCTTCCTCCAGCCCCTTTCAGGAAGGCAAACTCCCAGAATGGTTGGAAAAGTTCCAGAAGAGGAGTTTTGTGTCTCTGTGAATTTGGGATGAAGAAACTGGCAGGGCTCTGTGCCAAAAAGGTGTTGGCGGCCATCATGGCTGTACCCAATGTGGGCTTAGAACAGGACAGTGTTTCTATTTATTTTCAGTTGTTTTCTTACTCCTTCTTCTTTTGAAGAAATTCTTATAAAAACATTTATCTTGTCATCATGTATAAATTATGTAGTATATTTTCAGTATTAGAGGGTTACATCCACCCCATTGTGGGTTATATATCAAGATTCCTGCAGCTGTTCTGAAAAGCGTTTTACTCTGAAGATACTCCAAAGTTCTGGTTGACTTGAATTTGGAATAAAGATTTTGCCATTATATGCTTTATGAGAGGGAGACTGGTAAATGTCTGGACTTTGGAACTGGCTTTGTGATATTTGGACTGCACACACACATCATGTGGTGAATTAGCATGTGGTGTTCTTATGCAAACAATAAAAACAAAACAAAGAAAGAATTAAAAGAGCATTTAAGAAAATGAGTTTCAGCATATGACTAAAACAATCCCATAATTGCAAGAACTTTGCGGTAAAGGTACATACTTGCCAAAAATATCAGCTAGTGTGGAAGCCCAGTATTCAAACCCCTCAGTTTAGTACTAGCACAGATGCTGCTACTTAGTTAACATCGAGTATCATCGAAAAATTAAGAGAGGTCTAGAGACTGTGCTTCAGAGCAAGATGCAGTAGTCAAACTTACTGAGGTAAAATCTTGCTCCTGTTTTCAGCAGTACAGACCACTTTGTATGACTTCAGACTTATACCAGTCTAAATGGGGAAAATTTGGCCCAGAATGTACCTACAGCCAAAAAAAAAAAAAAATTATGTCCATCATTTTTACTTTTTAAGATCATTGACATCACAAAAAGTTCAGCCAACAAGTTCCTTATCTCAGCCAACTGATAACTTCCTTTCAGCAAATGCAATACCCAGTCAGCTGAGCCCCTAAGAAAATGTAATGCTTAAATGCAGTGACAAGAACGGCTTTTATTATTGGAGACAAAGATACACAATTCTACATTTTTAATACTGATCTCTGAAATGTTAACTTCTGCTATTTACCTCAGTTGAACTAAGATTTGGATCCTACTACAGAACAGGTAACAGATAAACAGAAAGTAGCTTGCCCATCTAAATCATAACTGACAGCATAGTATCATAAAGAACTAATTGTCTGCAAATTTTTAGCACTTGGCTTCCTTTCAGATCAAAGGGCTCCAGTTCTTAGAACCACTTATATTGGAGATTACATCTGCTCTTCCTGGACTTTTCCTAAGGGGAATAGTTTTCTCCAATGCAACTGGTCAAATCTTTCATCTACTACTTATGTACTACTGTCATAAAAAGAACTTCAATAAGGCTGTATTATCTATTACACTTACACACTTCTGCAGCTAGAATTGATCAATTACTGTGAAATATTTTCTGCAAGTGTTAATTCAGATTTTTTAAAAGATACATTTATTTCAGCTTAGCTTTTGCCAAGTTAATGGTATACAGTTTATCATCGGGAATATGGATTTAAGCACTTTAATCATACTTCAGAAATTGTTTACTGAAAGGCATGTTTACATCTGTCTTCTGCAAGCTTCCAGCTAAGAATTATTCATATGTTCAATCAGGACAAAAAAACATAACATGCAAAGTAACTGGCTGATTACAGGCTGCTGCCTTTCAAATGGCAACCGCGAAAACTGACAGCTGATCAGTGAGCTAAAAACCAAGACTCACTAAAAATATTCAACAAACAAGTCTGAATGGTGAATACACTTGAAGAAACTGAATTACTCATCAATGATTCATGGTAAAGAAGGAAATTTTTGTGTATTATCTGCTAAAAAAAGTTTTAAGAGTACTGCAAGCTTCTGGAAAACATTTAAGATACTTTTGCTGTTGAAAAGAAATATAATTAAAATGCATGGTTAATGATAAGAATTTCAGAAATGCTACAAAATTCAATCAATCAGTACACAAGAGTCTCATATGGTAACAAAACCTAATTTCTTATCAGAGAAAACAGATACCTGAAACTGAAATATGGAAACAGGACAAAAATTATTTCTTCAGTTGCTTAGAATGCTTTCCTCTGCTATATTGCTCTTTTACTCAAGGGATACATCATAATGTACATAAGCCAGCAATTCTAGCACGTGTTTGAATAATAGATTACTGTGACCTGATATGAAGAACTTAAACAAGTTTTGGCAAGTCTCCATAGATTTAGTGTTAGATTCTTTTTTTTTTTTCCTTTTTCTTAATGATAAAGAATACTTTCAAACAAAGATTCACACACAAAATTGCAACAAGGTTTTCACACTCCAAGATTTTAAAAAAACCCCACGTAAGATTTGAGCATGGCTAATAAAACTTTGGCTTCACTCACTTACATGAGATTTTTCTGAAAAATACAAAAGTATCACCAAGTATTGTGCCCAGAAAAAAAAAAATATACCTAGAAAAACATATATTAAGATAATACAAATTCTGTAACCTACAGCAAGTCTATCATAGCAGCAGTTACAGGGTTGTGCATGATGGATGGGTAGAACTGTATCTTACTTGCCTAGTGCTAGGGTTTGAATCTTCATAATCAGTTTCTCTACTGGCTTCATACAAGCTCAAGCAAGACTGGAAAAAGAATACATTAAACTAGTAGCATAAAGGTACAGTTGCAAACCTATTTAGGAAGTCTGGAAAAAAAACCCCAACCCTGCATCCCTCTTAATCAGTTACTTTCTGCAATGTTTTTATTAGAACTCCAACAGTTAAGTAGTAAGAACCTTGCTTCTTACAATAAGGAAAATAGCAGAATGACCTGCCCCCAGTTAAATCTTCCATAAGCAGCAGAATTTGATTATGTTTTCTATCAACTGAGTCTTGGCCTTAAAATCTGGGGTATAGGTATTTATATGAATAAAAACCTCTGGAAACAGGGAACAATTCTGACACTGCAATTCAGAAACATTCCCATGCTGGCTGCTCCACTTACATGCTGAACAACTCTAGGACAAAATGTTTTTATATGTTTCTTTATATCCTCAGGAATGTCCTCCTCCAACAGTTCACATGTCTCTGGTGTAGATTAGTTATGGACCTTTCATGCTGATGAGGTAATCCCCTTAATGTACTATACACCATAGGATATCCTCCTTCTCTGTTTCATGTCCTGACATTCCTAAAGGTCAGGAAAGTGTTTCATGCGGTGCTAGACCCTATTTAAACTGGAAATTACAAGAACAGACCAAACTTTATTTTTCTCTTAGTTCCTACGGATAGGACAAGTCTAGGTAAAAAAGGACTGAGCGTGCATCTTGTATTAAAAGTACAGTCATAGCTTTGCTCAAAATTTGATATGCATCTCTAAAGATTTAATTTGAATATAGTGATTGGTAAACAAAGTGGTACCAATATAGTAAGATGAGATCCATACTGTAACTGCTGAGAAGTTTACTCACAAAAAATGTAGACTTCACATCAAACAGTAACAGCATAAAAATAATTTATATTGAATGCAAAACTTACTGGCCTAAACACATGACTTTTATTAAAAGTATACTTCCTCTGTAACAGAGGCATGTAAAAATTAAATTAACTCAGAAATAAAGATATTTTGTTACACAAATTATGTCTCAAACACGGTCCACATTTCTTTTCAAGAGGGATGCAGACAAGAGTTAAACTTACTAAGCTCTAAAAATACTACACACAAGTTTTTTAACAAACATTGTAATTTTACATGAAATTTGCAAAAGAAAAAAAAGTTTGCATTTCAAAAGTGTTTCTTCACTGTTAGGAGTATTTTGATTGTTTAAGCAATACCTTCATGTCAGCTTTTTAACAAACTGATATTAGTAGAGTTTTAAAGACCAGTTGCAGTACAACTTTAAACATTCAGCTTCTAATTTTTAGAAGTTTTCTCAAAAGAATACATATATCTCAGAGAAAAAATATAATGAAACTAAATATTTTTCAATTAACAATAAGCACTGAAGAAATTAAATTGTCTTTCATGTTTACATTGGATCTGATGCTTTCTTCTTTCTTGCTAACAAGAAGGGGGAAAAAAAGTTTTTTTGGTTTTGGTTTGTTGCTGTTTTGCTTTCTTTTTTGGGTTTTGTTTTGTTCTTTTTTTTTTTTTTTGCTGACGACGACAGCACATTTCCACAATTTTTAAGCAAAAGCAATAGCATTGCTAACAGAGGTTCATCTTGTGAATTATCTCTCCAAAGGACCATCTAAGTTTGAAAAGGAATATGAAGTATTTGCTTCACCTACTCTTTTCACTATTTAAAGCCCAGTACCTGTTGATATTACTGATTAGGTTCCAGTGTAAATGTTCTGCAACACTGCGATCATCCTCTTCCCTCCTCTCCCCACCCCTCCCCTCCCTCCCTCTCTTCCCTTCAGTATTGAAGTTAAGGGTTGGAAAAAGAGGAACTGAAAATACTGGGAAGAAACTCTGCTTAAGTTTTGAAAATTAAGACTATTAGGAATGTTATGGAAACTGGAAGACACCTCTGGGATATGAGTCATAATTGGATTTTCATGCTTGAATAAAGGAATATGATATAAAACATTTAGCAAGAAAAACTTTAAAATATCTATTAGCCCCTTTAGTTGGCAACAAAAAAAAAAAAAATCCCAAAACAACAAAACAAAACCCTGGAAAAAAATTAAAATAATCCAACAGAAATCCTCTCCATTCTCAAATAGAAAGTAGCCTGATATTTTAAACTGATGGTTCTTAAGGGAATAAAGCATAGCTGCAGGTAGACTAAGTTCCATCTGGAGTTCTATTCATTAGAAAATATCTAGAGTTTCTGAACTGCAGAAAAAACTTTAAAAAATGAAATTTCTTAAAAGTTTATACATAAAATCCAGTACTTGCAGATGTACAGAGAAGGTCTTTACACATCAAAACAAGCATTTTAAACTACAGTTAGTACAGACAAAATAACACCTTTTTGGTAAATCACCTGATTTCTAAGACATCATTTTAGAGACACATTGCCTTCTGCTTCAGCAGAAATTTCACCAAAAAGAAAGCCATTAGAAGAGTTTTCATTAGAAGAAAGGCATATCCAGCTTATCCCATTCTCTTTCCTTGTGAGAGAAAGTGGGCAAGCAAGAAGTAGGAAAAAACCATGTTAGCAGAATTATCCAAGGTACAATTCATGTCAATACACGAACGTTTGTTTTGGAGAAGTTCAGTGTAATTAAGCATCTATTCTACCCAAGTAAAGATGATTTGGAAAGGTGTATTCTTTTTATTTCCAGGAAAACCTTGCAAAAAATGTTAGGTTCATGAAAGTAATACACCAAAGAAAAACTGCTGTGCTTGCACTCATCCTGTGCTTTTAATATTGCCTATCCTTCCAACTTTTGGCTATAGCTGCACTGCCAGCTAGCTGTTTAGCAAATCAGAAAAGTTCAACATAAGGCACAGTAGCGTGAACAATAAAATTAACAATAAAATTTGTGTTCGTAGGCACAAAATTATCATACAATTAACACCTTCTCAAGCCAGTAAGTTGTTCCATACCCTGTTGAGACTTACCTTCAAAAATTGCGGTCAACAAAAAGTATCATTAAAGCCTGGGTCCTACTTTCATAACTCCACAAAGTTTGTGTTTGTGTTACATATACACAGAAATATTAATGTGAACAGGGAAAAGGGAGGAAGAAATGGTATTTCAGAAATCTTGTGTAAAGACTACTATCTCCTACGCTTGGTTTATCCCTGAATACAAATGCTTTTGGGGAACATTTAATGTTTGAATTTTACTCACAATTTAGGGTAAACTAAAGCAAATTAATTAAAATACTCTATATTAATGTCCATAAAAGCACAGAAAAACTTACAGGAACAGTCAAAAAAGGCTAGAAAATTCTCCTGGGCAGACCTGCTACAGAATCATGTGGAAAGATACCAAAGCCGTTCCAGTACTGATGTCCAAAGAAATTCTCCCAGGATGTTACGTATACAGCAGTGTATCTCTCAAGAGCTGGGTATTTCCCCAGAGCACACCCATGGCTAGCAGGAGAGCACAAGCCAACAGAGCCACAATAGCTGAGACCAGGAGCAGCATCATATCCTGCCTAGACTTTGAGACTGAAGCTTTCTTCTTTACAGCTATCTTCTGAGACAGTGAATTCAAACTCATTTCATATCATTTGTATGCAAGACACTGTATAAATCTGATATAATACCAGTGATGGGGCTAGATACTGGTTTTTTCCTATTTGGAACCTTTCTTAGCCAACTGTTCCTTCTCTCATTCCCATTTTATAAACTTCAGTCAAAGAGAGGAAGAGAAAGCTGCACCTAGTTGTTGATGGTTCTTTTGAAGCTTTTTCCTTAAATTCTCTTGAAGTCAGTATACGTTTCAAAGCCAACAGACTGCTGAAGGATTCTTGTGCTAACTACAGTGCCTAATCATCAAGTTAACCATTTTTGGTAACTTTCCCTTCTTTCCACTAAAAAACAAACACCACCCCTTCCACAAGACCCCCCCTCCGAAGAAAAAAAAAAAGGCAATCCAAAAGAAACAAAAACAAAAAAACCCCAAAACACCAACAAAAACCAACCCTCAAAAACCCATGAGTAGTAGTGAAGACAGATCCTCATTCTTGATTCTGCAGCCACTTTTATATATATTTTTATATATATATATATAAGCCCTGAGAAGGGCTTGGAGGTGTTGGCTGATGAGAAGCTCAACATGAGCCAGCTTCAGTGTGCGCTTGCAGCCCAGGAAACCAACCACATCCTGGGCTGCATCAAAAGGAGTGTGGCCAGCAGGTCAAGGGAGGTGATTCTTCCCCTTTATATTACTCTCATGAGACCTACCTGCAGTACTGAGTTCAGCTCTGGGGCCCTCAACACAAGAGGGACATGGATCTGCTTGAGTGAATCCAGATGAGGTCACAAAGACGATCAGAGGACTGGAGCTCTTTTCCTATGAAGACAGGCTGAGAGAGTTGGGTTTGTTCAGCCTGGAGAAGAAAAGGTTCTGGGAAAACCTTACAGCAGCCTTCCAGTGGCCCCATCCCTGGAAGCGTTCAGGGCCAGATTGGATGGGGCTTTGCGCAACCTGGTCTAGTGAAAAGTGTCCCTGCCTGTGGCAGAGAAAAACTTCTGCTGAACTTAAGGTCAGAAAGACACAGCACTAACTTTATCAGAAAAAGCTTTAGAAGAGAGCACTGTTACCTAGACTATATGAGAACTACTGCCCTCCTCTTGCAAACACAGCCCTTTAAATTTGGCAAGTATAGGAACCCACAATTAAACTTCAACATGAAAAACGAATTGTGAAACCACAGAAGCACACTTAAGGTTGGTCAGACAATCATTCATTATGCCATGTGTTTACCTTTCCCTTTTCCTTACTGCTCCCACCATTATTTTTTTTTTTTTAATTAGGGTCTGTCTTTAACTCATTTATTCATTTTTAATTGTGAAACAGCCTTCAGAAATTAGCAATATTTAAACAGCTGACCGATTCTGGACACAGCGCTGTACACAGTTTTCTCTGAAGAGTGAAAACAAACTAAATGATAATGAATTTAAACATGTTTAAACCACCACCGGCGCATTAACTTTAGCTTTTACTCTCTGAGTACCCTCCAACAGCTCAGACTAGAGGCTTCCTTGTACTAAGATTTCAGCTACGCAACAGTTATTAAAACTGGCTTACATGTTACTTAAATGTTTTCCAAATCTGATTTATAAAACTTGAGTAAATCTCATTAAAACTGATTTCAGTTATATAATCTGATCTGTGTGTACTTACCTGAAGTTAAACAAACTAAAAAAATTCACATTAGACTGTCAGTTTCAGAGGTTAGCCCAAATACAATTACATCAGTCTACACCTTATATAAGGGGTTAGAATCTCCAGCTAATCCAACCCTATTTCTTACTACATATATTTGGAAGAGTTTGAATTTTATAATTTTTTATTCAGGATATTTTCAATTGCCATATGTACCTCTCTCCACTTTTACACACAGGAAACAAAATAGGAGCTTCTGTTTCTGTACAACGTGACTGACCTAGTGCTAGGAGGTTAAGGGCAAGCCATTCCTGTAGGAAGTGCCCTTGGTTTTATTTAACTGCTGCAATCATATTATTACCCAGTAGTAAGGCTGTGTCTACATTTCTTTTGTAAACCAGAAGTAATTTTAGGGCTGTTTAGGCGTTTTTCTATGCTCTACCAGCTTCTCAATGCACTCACATTATTCCCCCAGGAAAGTGACCTTCCCGGTAAGAAACTTGATCTTATGGGTATCAAATGACCTGAAAAGATCTTTCAGAGGTTTGGTCAGGATAACATTAATAACCCAGCTCACGGGAGAATAGTATGTACCAAAGCCTGTGTGAATTTGATGAATGTAGACTGCAAAGAAACAGACATAACCCCAACATTGTTCACCAAACAGTAAATGAATGAATTCCAGCTGACTACATCTGCAGAACTACGAGCTGTCAGGTAGGAAGACTCGTCACCAACTTCCTCAAAAAGTCGCAATTCTGTATTTAGATCAACAAAAATGCTGTTGGCATCTTCTCACCCTAGAACTGAAACGACTCAAACATGTAAGGAATTTGTTCTATTATGCTTTTTTATCACACACAAGTAAACTACCACAGCAGCTGCAAGTACAGCACTCTTAAAAGTATCAAGGAATCTATATTCCAATACATATAAAGAGAACTTTGAATTGAAGAACAACTACACCCAGCACTTTGAAAAACTCTGAAGAACTTAAATTTTACATATAGCTTGCAGCTCTGGAAAAGAGAATTTTACTGTAACTAGCATTTTTATTTGAAATATAAGTCACACCTTCTAAATATATATTCATAATCATAAGTCACCACAAACTCCTATGTATTTAGGAGTTACAATGCCCTATCATTAGTTGTTCTAAGCTGCTAAAAGCCTAATGGAATGCCGAGTCAGCAATTCAACCAATACAAACTATATATTTTATAGTTAATGTTGCTATATGAGAAGCGTCCTACACAAAAACCTCCTGTATAACACTGCCCGCAGAACATACCAGTTTCTAAAAACGAAGCTATGCTGTACAAACAACTACAGGCCTATAACTAGGAAAGCTATCTGATGCTGAAACATTGAGCTTCAAAGAAAGAGAAATCTTCAGGATCTATCAAAGGTTCACATGTCTAACTTTTACCCTCTCAGCATGGATCAGCAGAACACTTTTTTGGGGTGAATGGGATTTTTTTTAAACATTAATCATCCTACATGTGTCAGCAGTGCAGGATTGTTAGGAACAAAAATATCTGGAAGTGTCACAACCTACAGTACACTTTTGAGCAGGAAAACCCAGAATACAGTCTCTAACAGAAAGTTACTGCACAGAAGAAAAAGACAGTTTCTGCTCTATCCCCACCTTATGGCTAGAAAAAGAACCGTCCTACTGCAGCATACATACTTCTGAATATTTTGCCTTTATTGTATCACTATAACCAGAGAATTTTATTATTTGCATTATGCAACTTAAGATTCTTTTTAGCTGTGTTTAACTGTGCACTCCTCTACATACAAGCACAATGAAACTCCAAGGCATAAACGTCATCTCTAGCTCCTCTGTTGATTTTCTGAATCAAAACAGCAAACTTAATGATTCAACATAACTTTAGATTCAAATAGAACAGTAATTATTTGGGCTCTAACCCATAAAAGTATAGAAGTTCAGATATTCCTGTTGACTCTTTCAGGAATTGAACAGCCAGATCTCTCCCTAGATCTAAACTTCACTAATATACCACTCTTAATAGTGACACTAAAAAAACACTTTTAAATGTAATAATCAGATTATTTATACCACTCAGGAATATTAAATTTATATGCCTTACAAACCAAAAGTATTTATGAATCTAGTTTTAAACCTTTAACAACTACTTTCTCCCTTCACTTATCCTGCAAGCAAAATGTTACAATGAGAGCTAAAATAGTGTATACTCCTTTTGAGAAGACTTAAGTCAAGTCGGCAAACAGCAGGTTCTCTCCCATCAGTCACTCTATACATGAGAGGAAACAAAAACAGCAGCAGCACCACCCTACAAATGAAAACACAGTTTTCCCTTGTCATCGCCCACTTACCAATAAACACTTTTCTTCTCTTTTTGTGCCCTAATCACCTGTAATACCACTCAATAGCCCAGGGACTAATATCAGCTACATGAAAAACCAAAACCCAAGACAAGGACCACCTGAATTTTTCCACATTCTTCTTTTTCTCCATTTTGACTTTTCCCTTTTTCTTGATGGTCATACTGAAAGGGTGGAATAGGACATGAAATAGAAGAACACTGGGAAAGCTGCAAAAAGAAGACAGAATGGAAAAACCAGATGTCTTAGTGAGCCTTTAATTTTTTAGGCCATCTATCCCACTTTCCTGAGGAAATGAAGAATCATAATTGCATTCTCTCTGAGAACCTCTCCTTCCCAAAATCTCTTGACCCTTTAAAATGGAAGGAAATTCTGTAGTGAGTCAATAGTCTCAATGGTTTTCAAATACTAAATTTCTCCAGGTTTCATGAAACAGCTGAATAGATGAGATGCCTTATTAATGCATCAACATGACTCTTCTCTCAATAACTCCGGCCTTTTCCTCCTAATGGCAAAGTATCAACACAGGAATTCAAATTAGAGAACCCAACCTCATTAGGCCTTCTACCACAGATCTACTTTAAGACGACATTTTCCAGAACTATGTGCTTTGATGTTTTGTCATTAAATATTCAATAACAGAAAATTGGAAGTGTTCATGGATATTTAGACAACATTCTGTAAGGAGTTTTGGTTTTAAAAATCCAGTAAGGATTACTGGGTAGAGAAGAGACCCTATGTATACCCATCAAGGAGTACAGAAGAGCTGCCAAACATGAATATAATTAACCTTATGGTGAACATTCAAGAAGATACTAGAAAACTGTAATACCATTGTATATTTCTGAATGCTTAACCACAGTACATCAACCACCCTAATTTTCCATAAGCATTTATTTAAAGTTTAAGAGAGAAACCTGAATACTTGGCAAACTGTTTCGGTCTTCTGAATACCTGTCTGCTTCAGCTATTATAAAGCATTCACAAGGCAGGACACACTCTGACTCAAACTTCTCAGGGCTCAAGAAGGAAAAAAAAAAAAAAAAAAAGAAGCACCTTCTTAACCATGAATACAGGCCAAAACCACCCTACAAAATATTTTAAAAGGAGATGGGTGGCTGGTTTAACCCTTCCTTGCCTCCATTCCCCAACGGTATCTGATTATCCATCTACTACATGAGAACAAGAACATTCTACTAAGCACAGAACAGACCTTGCTCTTAGGCAAATCAAAAAAGACTAACTCATACTGGACATCAAAATAAGTTCCAAAAAAGCTACAGCACTCAAGCAGCTGTACAATGAGGAAAGGTATATGGTTATACAGGACTATAAGAAAATATTTCAAGAAAATGTAACAGAAAACATTCATAACAAAGGAAAAATCTAGTGTTGCAGTAACAACACTATTATTGCTGTTAGATCATGGACAGTAATTACAAAGAAATATACATATCTATTCAGATCTTCTTATTCCTGAGAATATAATTCAGATTATTAAATCCAAATATCCTCTACACATGCATGTTCTCTGCTTTCTTTGTGGATTCCAAGAAAAGAAAATGCAGAACAAGGAATCTAGTCAATCTTACAAGAAGCAGACTGAACTAAGTCCTGTGAGTTAAGTAAAGCAGAGGAGTCATCCTTGCTTTCTGCATATCGTAAAAGGGTGACTTTTCACTGATTGTACAGGATTTTTAAAAGTATGTGGATATGATATGAAATTTGAAATTGTGGCATTGCTCCAGCTTCCTTAGACTACAAAAATATTCAAAACGCAATCTTTTTTTACTGAATTTCTAGAATATGCTCAGTAACATGTTAAACAAATTGGACTACTCAATACATAATGTTTTTAGAAGTTCTTTATTTTAAGAATAGCTCACTATGCATATCAAAGATCAGCTACTACATATTCCACAGAACTTTACTATCAACTCAAACTCTGATATAAAACTACATCTTTATCAAAAGATTTATTAAGCAAAGTGTTCAACAAGAGTTTTAAAACATTAGAAACAGAACATGATTTTAATTTTAGAAGTTATTTTATATACCGTACATTTCCAGTCTTTGACAAGTTAGGATGACACTTGGAGCAGGGAAGAAGTAGACTGGCATGCTCGCTAACTTATCTTCATTATTTGTACAGGATCTAACGTCAAACACATTGTAACATTGTTAAATTATTTTCTTTTTAAGAAACAACAAGATACTCAGAGTCAGGAGATAGACATCAATAAAACTATACATATACTTCCACAATTGCAAAAGCTGGGTCACAGGATCTCACATCAGTAAGAAAATAAAAAGTTAAAGCAGGCTTTGAAATTCCAGTGGTCTGTTTTCTAGCCTCTGCTTTTCTTTAAAATAGCCTGCAAAAAAGAAAAAAAGTATATTTATCACCGCTTTTATCACTACAATCCAGGCAGCAGTAAGAGACCCAAAATGCTAGGCTACTCAGACCAAAGATTCACCCAGCCAAACAGTCTGTTTCCAAGAGCAGAGTCACTAAGAGTAAAAGTCCAGTGAAAAAGTTATAAATAAAGTGATACAGAAAAATGCCATATCAGAAAGTATTTTGTTTTAAATAGAACATTCACAACCAAGGATTCTGTAAAATAAAAGGCTTATTTTAAAAATGAATGCTGAGAAATGGCAATGGTGTTTTCAAGCCCTCAGCAGATTCCCTGAAGCTCTCAGCTATTAGGCCTAAGAAAAAAAAAATTAAAAAAAAAAAAAAAAAAATGTTTGCAATTATACAGCTAATTTGTGCTCAAATTTTGTTTGTAATATTTTATTTCTTTCTATATCAAGAGTGCCTAGACCCTTGAAAGGACATCTTCTGGTTTGGAGTTCAAGTTGAAAAATAAACTTCAAAGCCTAAGTGGGACCATTTAAGTGTTAAAATTATTTAAAGACAGGCAGTTTTGCCTTTCTTCTCATCTTAAAAAAAAATAAAATAAAATAAATGGAGCACAAAAATGTTCAAATGATGTTAGATTGCGGTTACAAAGAAATTACAAATGCTAAGATTCCAACTGTAACATTCACTTGGCTACCCTACACATCCTGTATGTATTTCTGTTACTATAGTAATAGTATCAAACTAGACATCTCACCAGAGGGAAAAAAATACAGAAGATAAACAGAAGCCACAGGACCCAAATATTAGATAACATTGAGTTTTATTCTTCCAATTTACCCAGCAGAAGTAGGTAGCTGAACAGATAAATTAAAGAGACTGAGTTCCTTCATGAAACCTAACTAAAGCAAACATCTCCTAGTGAGTGAAATGAGCTACAGAACACAAAAGGATTTCAGTCATACTTTTGACACTAATTATTTCTAGAGAGAAAGCTGCATAACACTTTCCTCTTTCCCTTCTTTTGCACGTACACAAAACCTACCCACCTCTGTAATGCAGAAGATTTCTCCTTCACACTCATACAGCAATTTGTTATGCTGAACCACCCATACAGCAATCCACAGTTTAGTCCTCCCCAAAGAAGGTCCCCAAAGAATCTGTTTGTTCAAGCAGTATCTACACATGCTGCAAGAATCCACTTCAAACATCTTTTAGACTAAGCAGGTAAGAACTGAAGGTGTAAGAAAGGTACTTGAACCTCTCTGAACTATTTGTCATTTGTTCTATAAAGTTTCATTTATGTTACTGAAGTTACGACAGCATGCTTCCTTGATATAGTGTCATCTGAAATAAAGATCCTCCAACTTTGGAATTTGCGCCTGTTCCCTGGGCTTCAGCCCATGGATGCTTGCTGGTAGACTACTGCACAGACTTACCTGAATATTGAAATGATGAATTTAAACATGGAATAATCAAGAAAAATGGGGCTATATTTAATAGGGCAAGGACAGTTAATCTGATATCTTGGTAACAGTGAATTATGACAAGGATAGATTAAAGAACATAACATTTTTGCAGGTTGTGAAAAACATATGTAACACAGAAAGCTTTTGTATATGATGTCATAATGCATTTTACATTAAACAAAAAAAAAAATTAGAAATGTTCTATTACCTTTGCTGCCAATATAATGTGCTCAGGCTTAATTATTCTACTCCTGTTCTGAAAAGCATTTGTCCTGGCTTCTTCTGCTAGCCGACGGAGAAACAGCAAGAAGTTCAAATGCACCTTTGAAAGAGGGAAGAAAAAAACCCACAACCCTCAAGAAGGATTCAAACTGTTTAAACACAATTTGTTTTTTCATAGGTTCATTGTTTGAGACAGATTTGCATATTAGACTGCTTCCAAATTCCTGAAAAGTGTACTCAGGAAAACAAAGTAACACTCATCTAAAGTCTTAATAAATTCCCAAGACATTCCTTACTGCAAGACTCTTGTAAATATTGTTTAAATTTAGTATGCTTAGATCATGGAAGCGCTCTAGATGCAATCACACAAACAACTGATCTAAACAGAAATACAATCTGATTTTTATTGCAGTTTTTTATAATGAAATGTAACATAAACATCAGAGAATAAGGAGCCCTTTTGCTTACTAGTAAATATGGACAGCTTTCAGCGACTACAACAGCCAGACTTTCAATGAACAGCAAATTCATCCCTGCCTTATCACCAAATGGACTACAGACAAGTTCAAGGACTTCTACCCCTTTCCAGTGCGAAGGAGCAACATAAATTTCTCCAGAACAAGCAATTTTCTGCTGTCAGGAGTTTTCATCTATTTTTTCCCAACTCATCGCTGACTTAACCTTTTTATATGAAAAGAACTGGTAGGGCAGTATTCCGTTCAATACAGAATGCTGTTCTGCTAGAACAGAAGCAGCAAAAATTTTAACAGGCAAGGAACTGCTCCAACTTGGACTAAAACTGCCAGCCAAAAGCACCCTTGTGTAATAAAGGATCTCTGGCATTATACAGACATTATGTGAACTATTTTAATAGTCCAACCTGAAAATTGGTAATTGCAACTTTCCAAAATTGAACTTTCACACAATATTAACTTTGCTATGTAAAGTGTACAAAAATACTTCAATCAAGAGCTCAAAAATACTACTGAAATACATGAAAATTTTATTTATATTAATTAGGTTATATTCTGCCATACCTGATCTGCAAAGCCTAGAAAGATACACGGAAAGTTACAAGTCAGGGTTTACAGGAAATACTTTGGCAGTGGGTTTGCAGCACAAAGAATCTGTTAGAGGATAAGTATTTCAGTGTTCAGATGACAAGCAATTTAGTTTGTTGGTTTTTTTAATCTCTTGAACTAAATGAGTCAGAGTGCAATAGATAAATGTACATAATATCTGGCATTGTTTGGAAGCATCTACTACACAAAAAGCAGATGTTCTTGTAGATTTATTTAGCAAAACATCAAAGCCATTTTTAAACTAGTCTTTAGTTACCCACACAGAAATAACCTCTGACAGAATCAAACAGTAGCACTAAAATAGTACTCAACATTAGAATTCTCATTATTAGACTTAACAACACGGAGGTTTCTGGAAACAAACTGGGGAAGAAGAGGGAGACAGAACAAAAGCTTCCATACTTGCACGTTCCCCTGCTAAATTACCTAAAGGCAAGTGTTAATTTTAAAACTGCATCTTCTCTCAGAATCACGGTACCTTTATTTTCTTATTTTCAAAGTGGATTGCTGCATGTGGAGAAGCTTCCCCTGAACTCCTATAGCCATATAACTAAATTCAGAACATTCCACAATACAGTACACACATTAATAAATATCCCAGATTATCCAAGGCAATTGAGAAAGGCTAATGAAAGGCAGAATGACTGAAAAACATGAACAGTACAGTTACTGACAAGTACTTAAATGATACCACATTTGTTTAAAGACATTGCTTTACTACATATTACATTATTGTCCCTCTGCATAAAATTCAAGAATAGTTTTCAGCTATTTGTGAAAGCCACCTTACAGAACAGAACACTCACATCCCATAAAAGAAAGGTAGTAAACCTCTAAGAACATATGTAAAAACTCACAACACTGCTCACAGAGCAACTTGCATACATCTGTTCAATAGAACTAATGAACAGGAGGGACAAGTTCCGTAATTTTGTTTTGCCGCCATAAATTCAGAAAAATTCTTTAAAGTGACATTTTGCCTTTGATGTACACTTATTTGGCATTCTCTGATGGTAAAGAAAAAAAAAAAAGGGGGGTGGGAGAGTAATTCAGTGCAATACTGTCATGGGTTCAGCAGTAGCAGTCATTTTTTCTCCTTCTTAGTGGCTGGTGCAGCACTGTGTTTCTAACTT
>WYDI02036422.1:0-41584 GCA_009867235.2 Psittacus erithacus | reverse complement strand
CCTTGGGTGTAGCAACTGTGTCTTTCCTTGAGAGCAGCAAGTGTCAAAGCTGCTGTAATATTCCAGCCTTTGAGCTGCACTTTGCAAAGCCATATGTCCTTATTTTCCCCAATCTTGGTTATTTTCCTACACCTGTCCTTGTACATTAATCAGTCTTGTAATAATTAAAAAATTAAGCAAACATCCACAACACTTTTTCACACTGACATTCTGGGAAGGTTGCTCATAAGTTTTTATTGCAGCTATTGCCACAAATGCTCTTTGCATGAGCTGAAATTTTGTATTCATAGACTTTTGCTGAAGATAGATTTTTGGGAGAGGAATTGAAACCAGATCTCTTCAATGATTTAAAGTCATCAGAAGGCAAGAAATCATACTTTTTTGCTGTGTAGCTGCCAACATGTAAAAGTATTGCCTAGGACTTTATGTGTTTTCCTTTTTAATAAGCCTCAGATTTATGTGTACAGTTTGCTTGGTTTTATGCCTTTTATGCTTATCTTCATAGCAGACTGTCTTTGAAGGAGCATGCTGAAGGACCACAAGTTAACTCTCTTCCAAGTTTGCTAGTCAAATTTACACCCTTTTTGTTTGTTGGCCATATATTCTACAAATTAACTTACATTATGTCTTCTCTGCAAAATGCAGACTACTCTGACCAGGCAGAATGGGAAATGGCTGACTGGCACAGCTGGTTGCAAAGGGAGTCAGGGTTGAGGTGCAGGGAGCTGATATTATTCTGTTATTACTTTGGTGTTTTTGTAAGGGGACAAGTGAGAAGGAGCTGTGTGAGAATTACCCTGCAGACTGATCCCTGCTGAACTTGTTTTAAATGCTCTCCTAAGTGAAGCATCAGTTTGGTCTTTGAGTTCTATCTGTCCTTACTCTTTCCGTTCTCAATTTTGCCCCTGAAGATCAGCATTTTTCTTTTCAGGTCATTCAGTAGTAATTTATATATTCGTATCTCCTTTTCAAGGTCTTCTACATGTCATGGCCTAAGCTCACCACGAAGTTTATTTTTATATGATTTCCAGTCTGCTCTGGAAATGAGAATGATTTTGATAAACAGTTGAACTTTTGAATGTTTATTTGAACTGGGCCTCCAAGCCTTTAGTGACTTCCCTGTTGCTAATGCTGAGCTAGTGTCCCTGATGTTAATGATGATGAGGAGTCGTGTATGATGTTGATGCTGGACGTTAAAGAGTAAAGACAGGAGCGTAAGATAAAAGGAGGCCTTTGAGCATGAATTCTCCTGTGGCAATAAAATGACACTATAGCATTGTTTTTATATAAAATTTGACCTTTTCAACAGGACATGTCTAAAGGTAAATGTCAAAATGCCGGGTCTGCTGTTTGCCTTTCAAGTCAAAAATGACTGACCATTATTTCTTCCCATAGTGTTCTTTATCTAATACAAGATAAACTGATACACTTTGCAAATAAACTAACTCTGAATGGGTGGCTCTTTCACATAGCAGTTTTCATGGCCTTTTTATTTGCTATTTGTATTTTGGGTGTCACTTTTATTAGAACAGGCAACTTTGCATTGTCTTCCGTGATTGTCAGAGTTCATAAGCTGCTGCAGGCGTCTTCTCAGAGAACTTCTGGAAACTGCTAAGGAAATACTGGAAGGAATCTGAGGATCAGGCAATTTGCAGTGTAAATTTCTTCCACACAGCTGAGCACTAAGAAGCATGCTGTTTTAATGTCTAATACAAATTTATACACAAAAAACTGCTGATCTGCAATTAATAACTAGAGCGAGTTTGTTGCAGTTTGGCTACTTTGTATGTCACTGATTTTCATCCACAAATGATAGTCTTTATTTGCTGACAAAAAGATTCAAGCAAAGTGATCTTTTCTGCTGCTGTAATGTCATGTTCTAATAAATGGGAACACTTTCAAAGCTTATAACAGATGAAAACTAAGGTAACATTAAATGTTGGGGGAAGGAGGTTGCTCTGGATAGTCCACATATTACACTAGGCCTTTAGGATATTTTACACATTTATACATATGTAAGTATGTAAGAAAATAATTAAATACCTACCATTATATGAATGAAGTGAGCTGTCCATATACTAAATTAAGTAGGGCAAGAGATGAATTCAGAGAAGACAGAATTTATTGAAACTCACATTGATGTAATCCATGGTATGTTTTTTAAAATTAAAAAAATCAGATCAGCTTGATTCTTCTGGTACAGTGAAATATTTGAGAAGTTTCAGTGGTAGAAATAGTACCTATAAAAAATGGGTTTACAAAGAAATTTTTTTTCTTTTTCCTTCACACTAGAAGCAGCATATCTCTGTGAGATCAGTATTTCAATGACTTTACTAGGAAATGCATGAATGATGCATTTTCTGTCTTTGGGACTTTGCTCTGCCACAGATTTTCAAAAAGAAGCACAAGGTAAAGGAAAAGAATAGGGAAGTTGAGGAGCCTGGCTATTTTTGTTTGGGCCAGTTTAGTGAGAAAAAGTGTATGAAATTTAGTCTAGCAAGAGTATGAAGGCACAGAGTTTAAAGATGGTGAAAAAAAAAAAATCTGAGGAAGAAGGCAAGTGGGTAGCTATGCAAGCAAGCATATAATTGTTTAACAGACAACATTTAAGAGTTTACATTTTTAAAAAGTGCTGGATTCTCCTATTCTGTTATATACTGTGTTTTTCACTTGACTTGTCTGGCAATAAAATTGCAGTGTTTCTGACTATTGTTCTTGGATACCTTCTGGGAAAAAACATCAGTTTTGAAGTTGCTGGAATGATATGATTTCTGTCCTCACCGTGCTATGCCATGGTATATTTTTACTGAGAAATATAATAATAAATCAGTAATTCGTGGCATATTTCATTTATACACTAATTGCCATTCTAGCTCATTATTGATATTAATGATCCAGCAACTCTGACTGTTAAGGGATGAACAATGCCGAAATCATGGTCCATAAGTGTGCTACTCTTTTAATAGATTCGAATGAGAATTAGAATATTTATGCAAATGAGGGCTAAAAGAATTGGGAGTCTTTCAGCCCTGTTGAATCAGTTCATTTGATTGGAAATCAATGTAATGTTAAGTTGGATGGTG
Source organism: Psittacus erithacus (assembly GCA_009867235.2). Taxonomy (NCBI): domain Eukaryota; kingdom Metazoa; phylum Chordata; class Aves; order Psittaciformes; family Psittacidae; genus Psittacus; species Psittacus erithacus. The sequence continues at coordinate 38,501 of WYDI02036422.1, read as the reverse complement.
TTTTGTCCAGTAGCTGAGCAGTGTCTTCATCCTGGGCACTAGGTGTCAGTCTCGGAGCTGATAGAGCTCCGAAAAGCTCCTGTGTATTGCTGTATGAGCAGTGCCGACGTGTCTGAACCAAACTGATTTTTTTTTTTTTTTTTGTGTGTGTACCTAATTCTGTCAAATTCTTATGAAAATATTGTTTCTGACAATGCAAAAGAAACCTGAGGGGTATCAACAAAAGGGCAACGTCTAGCACAATCAATTGGAAAGATTGTGACTTCATTTACCTTTCGCTGAGATGCCACCTGACATTCTTGGTCAAGCACAAGTATGTTGAGGGATAAGATAACTAGGAAAAGTAACATTTTAGATTACTGAATGGTAATTGCTAATTGGCAGAGAAAAATAACTTGTTTTCAGGTTGGTTGCTAATTGGTGAACATGGACAGAACTACCTCATTGATCATGGAAAAATAAAGTTTATGTACTTTTAAAGTATAAAATTTATTAGTTAACATAATTAAATTCCAGCATTCGTGATGTTTTCCAATAGATCTAAGTCCATATTACAAAATATAGATCAAGATTCCAATTTGAAATTGCTCCGTATTTAAAAGTGGCAACTCAAAGAAGCTCAGCTAAAGTAAGCTCTTATTTTCAAAAGGGAAAAGTCCTTTTTACTATGTTTGACAGTAATTATGCCTATCATCCGAGTGATGTGTAGTTGTGAACGTTCTCCAATTTGCTGGGATACATAGGTGTAATTCAGCCACACGCATAAGTATGATTAACTCACTGATAAAATTCATACGTGACTAAACTATACAGGTGGTTGAAAATCTACGGAGAGACTTATTTTCTGCTAAATCTTGTAGGATGTTATAAATTCAGAATTCTATTACATGTCAATAAAGACTGTATTTAATCCTTGTTAAATCTGTTTAGAATTTTTAATGTTCTTGAGTCAAATACTAAACACCTTGTAAGACAGAAAAGCATGCAAAACTTTGAGTACATGCTGATATCCACAATAATCCCAAAATACATTCATTGCAAAATGCAGCGTTTGAACTATAAACACTGCAGATGTAGCTTAATACTTCGTACCTTAACAACCTGAAAGCTGTTATTAAATGAGAACCGTTTCTAGATAGCATTGTAATAAATTCACATCTAAACAGTCAAGTTGGTAAAATATCCTTTTTATAGATTTTCAGTGTCTATCTGTGCAGTTAATGTGCTGTTTACGTAGTGTTACTGATGTTCTGACCTGATTCCAAACAGAGAAAGAGTTGGTTAGTTATCATGACTGATCTATAAGTATTAGCTGAAAGTGTGTTCTGGGGTAGACAAGGAGTTGTACAATGAAGCTTGTGAAAACTTTGTTACAAAGTTTTAAAATATACAGCGCTAATGAAAGGCCCTTTGACTTAGGAATCCAGGGCAATTGTCTGAAAATTTTTGTGTAACTTTAAGCACATAATGTCCTCCATAGCTCCTCTTGACTTTAAAGGGGAAATAGAATGATTCTGAGTTCTGGAACTCTTGCTTCTTATATTAAAACCTTGCTCTTTTACCTCACGCAAGAGGAACCCTCCATATCAATCCTGTTTAAGCCTATTAAAAAAAAAAAAGAAGTTTTCTATCTTTATATACTTTATGTGTACACTGTTTTTAAAACTAACTTTGATTTTTGCATAAGTAGAGCTTAGTTTGCAGGCATAAATTCAATTTCTTGTGAAGAACTGACAGAGTTGTTATACTGCTTCTGGAACAGTTGCAAATATATTTACTGTACAGCTTTACATAGTGACTCAAATCTGATAGTCTAACAGTACAGTTGGAAAAAAAGATGGAAGATCAGTCAGAGGTTTTAAAATCCCATCCTTCCTCTGGGTCTCCTACATCACAATGTTCAAATTTCATGTTACATAGACAAAATAGCAATGATTAACTAGCCTCTCAGTTATCAACCTGGTAACTTCTTTAACACTTCTGTTTCTTTGTTCCAGCACTTGAATTCTGTTAGATGAGTTTGTTACTTCAAAATAGTGATAAAGTCAGCTGAGAAGATAGCAACTTTCTTAAAGATGCATTAGGTACGCATACTTCTTGCCAGCCTAGGTCGCTGTTATGTGTAAGAATTCCCGCTGAAGTTGCAGTGTCTTGGGAAGGATCGCTTTAAAACCAAATTAAATTTAAAAATTATTGAAATCTCAGCAAACTTTCTATTATAGGCATATATATCCTATTATAAACCACTTTTTATTTTTTGTTAATTTTATATTATTTTCTCAACTTAAGCATTAATTGGAGGGAGAAAAGCACAAACCCTTAGTATTTCATATTAGAATTTTTCTTGCGAAACTTCAGCCCCAAGCTCTATGAGTAAGATTTGGTAGGTTTAAATCAGCTTGAACTGGTAACAGTATGATTTTTTTCTTAAATGAGCCTTATATTTTTAAGCATCCTTCTTGTAGCCTAGTGAACATGCTATGAAATTTGATAAGCGTATTGATTATATCAGGTTTAGTGATGTCTTGGGGAGAAGTAGAATATTTGATCTCATTCATGTGGTGACAGTGGACCTTCCTGACATTGGCTGATACCCGACACTCTTCAGAAGTCCCTTAGATGGAGTAAAAAGGGAAATCTTAGACTTATTTTTTTCATGTTATCTTCTTAATTCTGGCTAGTGCTCATGCTGCAGTACATGAAGCAGTAAACTTTGACTCAGGAAACCTGTGGGTATTTGCAGTGTACAGAAACACAACTCCCTTGTCATGTCTGATATTAAAGGTTGACTCATCTCTTTCCTGATGATCATGCACAGCATCCTAGTAACATGAGAAGTAAGAAACAACTTTTCATTAGAAAAGAGATTTGGAACTAAGAGCACTTATATAATGTCATTAGCCATTGACTTCATGTCAATTTTGTGTAAGTTTCTTTTAGCCAGTTTCTCAGTAATACTTACATATGTAATTCCTTTGAAAATACAGGCTTTCTGACCTTTTCCCCTTCACTACGCTGATGTGAGGAATAGTAACAACTAAGTAAAGGGTTAAGAGTTTTATTCAAACTATATATTGATTGTCTTAACTTAGTATAAGGAACAGGTATGTTCTTGTTCTTGCTAGTCTTGTAGTTAAACTATAACCCAGAATAGAATAGGTAACCGCAACACATTGTTTAAAATCAGGGACCCTTTTCCCTCAAGAAGATGAATGTCTAACAGGAACCTGTTTCAGCTAGTCTCTAAAAGATTTGAGGTTGCCAGCTGGGGAAACTGTGCCAAGGGTGAAAATTGCATAGTGAGGAAGACCTCTTACTTCATCCAGAAGACCTCGACCCAAGACCACCAGATGGCAGTGCGCAGGCGCAGAGGGGAGAGGAATGGAATTAATGAATTCTTGAAATTAATTGTAATAACTCCTCCTATGCTTGTGAAATCTAATGAATATGTATGTGTGTAATAAATATCCAGCTTGTCAAGCTCTTGGTGTATGAGTTAGGAGGAGTGATACCCCTCACACCTGGCGCCGCAGTAAACATACCTGCTTTATAACTCTTCGTCAGTTATGAAATTCCGTTTTACAAATCAACCCCATCTGAGAAGTGTATCTACAGTGTCAATATGCATGAGAAGGTAGGTGTGAGGCTGAAGACGCAGAGGTCTGGAAGATAACTGCTTCTCTAGTAGGTGTCACATAATTACTCCTCAAATGAGGAACATGATGAACAGCAGCTGATATGATGAATTTGGAGGTTTCAGTGAAATATGTTATTTCCAGTACTATTAGAATGTACTATTTGTGAAAATGTTTTTGCCTACCTTTTAAAAAGTGCTTCTGAACCTCTTCAGGAAGAGCTACTGATGCTCAATCCATCTTTGCATGTATCCAGCAAATGAGTTTTACTGCTTGAATATATTGCTCTTTCCAAATATCACCACAAAGGACTGCTCCTTTAGCAGCTGCTTAGTCCAGTCGGTTAATGTCCACTTCATGATCATTCCAAACCAAAACTATGAAAAATCGTATCTGGTAAGTTTGGAGACACTTTGACAATATCTGAGATGACTCATTGTTAAGCACCTGACAAAAATACAGAGGGGATTATTGCCCTTCAGCAACTCCTTCAGAGATTCCAGTAAGCACCAGTTTGTAAATCTGGTGAACATGTTAAGGTATATATATGGACCTGGAGATATTTAAGCTGATTTTCTAAGAAACATAAATCTCTGTCCTAAAAAACCAATAAACAGAAATTTCAGAAAAAAAATAGTGATGGTGACAGTTGTGCTGATGGTGATAGTGGCATTGTTCTTGAGGCGGGAACTTCAGATTTCTGCCACAAAGGTAGGGAGAGCCACTGGAATAATTATTTTGCATTGTACTAAGAAAGGTGTGTGAAAATGAAGAGTGGACTTTAAATGATAGGGTAGATTTCACAACTAGTCTTCAGGGGAAAGAAGGAAATGGGCTTGTCTGATATTCAAAACAAGCTGTCACTATGCACTGTTGTAATATTGCCCAAGGTGTAGATCATTGGCTTGCTGAAGCTGTCCTGCCCAATTTGCCACAGTTAAAATGTGTAAAAAGAACCTAGGCTATATTTGTAGTGATGTCTGAGAGTGCAGAGCTCTTTTTAATGTGCTTGAGTTTGAGACTTGCCTTTTCCATTTAAAAAAGGCAACATATCTGTTTTTTGCAGCCACTGAGCCACCTATTTTTATCAGCAAAAGAGAAGGGTAAAGATACAGGTGACACTGACTAAGCATTTGTTGATTTTTCTATCTACTTGTTCTTTTTCTCCGATTAGGTAGTAGGTTTGGGGTTTGTTGTTTGGTTGTTTGGTTTTGTTTTGTTTCATTGTGGTTTTAAATTGAAAATTTAATTCAGAAGTTTACCTGAATTCATAGCTTAGGAACCAAGCTTTCTTTCTGAGGGACAGAAGAGAGGAAAACTGTAGACATATATGAGAGAAGAAATTACTTAGCTGGCATCAACACATAAGCAACTGTAGGAAAACAGCAAATATGAGGAAGATGAAATCATATAACTGGTATCAGCAGATGAGCAGACATCAAGACTGAAGAGCAGTGAAGGAAATACAGAAGGGCATGAATTGTGTGAGGTAGGACATTTACAGAATTGTGCAATATATTATTTTACTGATGACAGAAGAAACTGAACTGACGTACATTTCTTATTCCGCCACAATGGGAGGATGACCAGCGAAGAGGTTTTTAAAACATCATAGCTGAGAAGGTTTGCCAGATGTACAGGAAAAAGAAAAAGAAGTAGAGGAATCCGAGATGACCATCAGGTTTTGACCCTGGCTGATTAGTGTGGGTTAAAATGTTGCCATCTGTTCTCATGTGTTTAAATGTTCATCACTCCCCATAGTGACACTTGATCTAATCATTGTGAGTTAATTTCTCATTTCTGTGTTCTAACAGAAATGCTAGCCCATGCTTAAGTCCTCATGTAGCGAGGCAGGTCTGTCCTATCGCTGACACCTAAAAGAAGTTAATCTAGTTAACTAAAACCAGAATTAGTATTGCTTTTAAAATGAAAAATTATTTGAACTGAATTTTAATTACTTCTCCACACTTTCTTTAGAGGCCTTGTTTTAGCTTGCTGAGTAGGCTTATGCTAAGTAATGACCAAGTGCTACACTACTTTTTAAATGATCAGTCAATACACATTGTCTGTGAGCTGTAAGAAATGGTGCAGCAGCCAGATACTTGAGTTAGTAAGAAATGTGATGCTGAACAGAAGGGCCTGAGCCCACCCTTCTCCCTTAGGCTGCTCTGGTCTGCAGGTAAGTTTGGCAAGTGGGGAGAGAGGGTACCTACAGAGAGGAGCAGGAGGGAACATGGGTGCAGAGACCAGGAGCAAGACATTGTGTGGAAGCAGGAGAACCATGTGGGTTAGTATGGTTAGAGTTTGGTAAGCTGGTGTGAACCAGCTCATGTCTCTCATATGTCTGTCTGTTGCGCTGTATAGATGTATTCTGAGAAGGCAGGGGAAGTCATGAGGAGGAATTTCTTACTGACAATCTCCTGATAAAGAGATTTTTGCCCTCATTTTAAGAAATGAACTTGATAATTGCTTTCTGCTATTCAGATCTGTCACAACTTTTTGGAGAAAACACGGGTACATAAAAAAAGGTTGTAAGAAATCAATAAGTTTTGAAACCTGTAAGATTCTGAAGAAGTTTTTTTAATTAAAACCAGTAACTTTCATAACATTTTTGTATTGAGAGACTTCTGAAATCTCACTGAAAACAGCAATGACTTAATTTTGTCAAGGTTTACAATGAAACTGATGAATCCTCTGTATGAAAGGTGAGAAGCTGAAAAAAATTGATTAACCCAGACGCTAGTTTAGTTCCATATTGGATTTAATCTGGGAAGGTTTTCTGTGGTGGGAAACCATTTGTGGTGGGAATACTGTGATGAAACTATGAGAACTTAATGAATGCAGCATTTTCAGCTTCAATGAACTAAGATGTGGCCAGATCCTTGTGGCTGTAGCACCCTATACTCATTGTGAAAAATGTGGCTGCTTCGGTTTTTTAGCATAAGCTCTGATAGAGAGGAAATAATCACTTAGTGGAGGAAGCAGTTAGACTCCTTGTAAGAGGAGGACCTGGACCTGTTCTCATCTGTATGATTGGAAGCTAGTTGAGGGCTGAAAGGTCTTAGACCATAAAAGGTCAAAATAGCAATGGGAGAGGTAGGCAGAGCCTGATGCAGCCATGAAACTGACAACATCCTTTTTCTGCCAGATAAAAGGCATTCATTTGTAGGAGTAAGACATGCAGAGAGTTCTGTCCTGCCTTATCCATACTAACTCTGTAGGTTGTCTATAGAAACTGTGCAGAAAAGCGTCTGGGATATAAAGACAATGGAAAGTAATTTACAGGAATTCGTTATTCCAGATGGTTGTCTTTCAATGATAAATATTTATCTGGTAATTATTGAGGGAATGCATACATATTCAGCTGCTTCTAATACTGTTATGGTTGTTGGTTTTCAACTGTGTGGTCCTAAAATTATCTCTTAATTAAGAGTTTCTTACATTTTGCAGAAACCAATAGATCAGTGAAATAGATGGAATTAATGCTGCTGGAAGGACTTCATAGATCTTCTGTAAAAGGGTCCATTTCACATTCTGTGGCAAACTGCTATAGAACATTGAACTTTTGAATCCAGCTGGTGTTTGTGGTGTTTCATTTTGTGTTTATGGACTCTTCCTGGAGGAGATTTTTTCTATTTTACAACTATAATGAGTGGTGCTGTAACAAGGTATGGAGTGACCCAATATCAGAAATGGAGGTTGGGGCAGATTATTCTGGTAAAGTGTTTCCAAAACTAGATTTTTTTTTTCTGAATGTGGGAGAACAGAGGAGGAAAAGGATAGAGCTTTAAGACTTCCATTTATCTTGTTTTTCTGTTTAAGTTAGAGTTCTTGAAGAGTTCAGGTGTAATCACAGCCTTCTGTTGCAATAGGAAGCACCATCTGCTGAGGCATTCTGTAAGCAATATAACGTCTCTCCAGAGACAGTTTAGCATTCAATTCACAGAGAAGGATGGCAGGGACTTGTAAACAAAAGAAGACAACTGAAGCAGTGAAGAATGGGCTGTGCTCTAAAGATTCAATATGTTTCTTTATAGCTGAAAAATCCTGTAATGCTATAAAAGCCTGGCAGAGCTCTCTGATGTATTAATTGTGGCTTTTTTTTTTTTCACTGAACCTTGCTATTTGAAAGCCAAAAATTAATGCCAAAACATTGCTTGCTTTTATTTTTTTTCCTACTGAAACCTTCAAGTTTGCTGAGTCTGGCCCAAATTATCTAGCAAACAACAATTGTTTGGGGAAAGGGAGAGAAAGCTTTTAATTGCAGCTCAATAGTAATTAAATAGAGAATTATGAAAGAATAGATACTGGCTGTCAATGCTTATGAAAGAATAGGTATTGACTGTCAATGCATATCCAGTTATGAAGTCACTTGGAATGAACAATAGCTTTTCTAGATGACCAGTGGATAGTAAACCATTGGCAAATAAACACTTTTATATCTTCTTATAAAATATTTTAAAGCAGATCAGGAGTGTGGCTGTGGTAGTGGGGATTTGAGATTGAATGGAGACTGTTTACTGTTTTGAATGAAATCAAAGTATCAGAATTATTAAAGACAGATCTTTAGAGTATCTTTAATTATAAGTCCTTATTGGTCTTAAATTCAAATGAAATGAATGCCAGAGATAAGGTACTCTAAGTTTAGGGCATGACTAATTTATAGGTTGTCCTGGACAAGGCAGAAAGGCTAGGTCTTCAGCAGCCCTAAGATCTATTCTATCAAACATTTTAGAGTAACAAAAGCTTTGCTTAATCATTGTCTCATGTAAAGCAGATATTCAGCATGCAGGAAATTTGAGCATCTTCCGTTACGTGGGAGCTCCTCTTAATCTTATCCATCAGGAAAATACACTTAATTATCTCTGTGTTTTTCATGTACTTTTCTACCTTAAATGTTCAAAATATGTTAGATTTGTATGATGAAGGATGAAGAGGGAGAAAGAGGAATAAAAGAAATGTCTTTGTTAATTGATTTCTGCTTCAAGATAGTTATGTTGTGTTAGGTGAGGCACGTTCTTCATAGTTCTGGTGCAAAGTGCTGGACATTAAGCAGTCAAGTACTAACTTTTTTGGTTTTGAAGCTAGTGTAGAAGCTGATTTGTCACTGAGATAAGTGAGAGTCTAATTAGAGCTCTCATTATGATATGAAATACATGGTTGTTGGCAAGAACTCTAAAAATCTCAGCTGCATTTTGAAATGGTACAATTTACTGTGAGTGCCTGAAGGTCGGAGAGGGTTATATGTTGGTCATCTGTTCATTAATGAAGTTCTCTGTTTAGGTGTTTATATTTTGTCAAACGTAACAAAGAAGAGATTACTTGTTTTTGGCCGCTGTGCTAACTATGATTCAGAACATGTCATCATTTGTATTATGTCAGCTGTATTGTCCTTTGGGCTGCAAAAAGTCAGCCAGTGTAAAGACCATTTGTCGTCACTTACAAGATGACAACAGTATTGACTCCTACTAAGAGATGTTTGAGAGGGAAACAAGGAGGGGAATAGAAGCATTATCCATAGAAATCAGAACCCTGTGTTATGGGCACAAAAAAGGTAGGAGTAAAAAGGACAAAACAATGAAAACAGTTACTTGTTTCAAATAAATTTAAAAAAAAGCAGAAAAAAACCCATTCAGATCTACATTCCGTTCTCTCAAATCTACTGTGTTCATTCAATTATGAGAATGACTGAGGTCTGTATTGATAGATCATCTTCTAAGAAAAAGATGCGTCACTATATAAGAGCAATAAACGATCCTGCAGAAACTGGAGAACCACAGGTGCAAAGAAGAGCTTTTGAGTCAGAATCATAGAAGAATGGGATTAATGAAATCAAAGTGTTCAAGGAACTATGACATTGTGGCCCTCCCCTGGTTCAGTAATCCTTTGCAGGAAAACTTCAGAAATTTTCTTCTGTCTTGGTGCGTGGGAGCAGATGCCTATTTAAAACCATGTGGGTTTTTTTGGTGGTTTTATTTTTTTTATTTATTTATTTTTTTCTCCCTGATCTTGTCTTTGGTATATTGGTGATTTTTGTAAGCCCTGGGAGCTATAACTGGAAAAACTATAAGACAATATAATGGTTTCATATTTAGAAATGAACAATATCTCCAGGACTGACCCCAGAAACTAACAGTTTCTGGAGACTGTTTGGCACTCCCTGTAATGCCCACTCTCAGACTTATTTCCTTTCTCAAAGAATAGGTGAGTAATTTGTGAAAGAGACAGTAATCTCTTGTCCAGACTTACTCTGAAATGTATTTTTCCCCTCTAAAAAGAACTTCATTATGGAAAATAACAAGTAGAGATAATGGGATCTTTGCCTAGCTTTCCTGAACTTGCTGTAGGCTGGCTTGCAAAAAAAGGGGAAAAAAGGTATCTTTGAGTAATTGTAGAAAGGCTTATTTTGTATGTCTAAGACTCAGACTTCCAAAAACCTGCAGGAGTTGTTTAGCATTGCTTGAGGTTAGTTCCCCTGTCGTAAATTAACCCTGTTAACTGCTTACAGTATCCTGGAGTCCTACTGTGATGTGGAGTAAACTGATTAAGACTAAAATGCCTTTAGGGACTTGCATATTGCATCTTCTTAAACCCTTCTTACTTGGTTTAGAGATCATCCGTGCAGAGACCTGCTTGTTCTCTGCCTAGAATTGTCCTCTTGATGGGTTTAGGAATGATACCAATTTAGGCTTTTTAGGCTTGAGATTATGTTTGTTCTACCCTGCCCTCATTAATCCAGCAATGTGTCTGGCCTGCCATCTGGAATAACATCCTGGCACATCTGAAGTAAAAGGAATTTGCCTTTTGTTGGATTTTCCATCCTGTCTCTATATAAGGAGCCTGCTGATGGCTGGTAAAATGTCATTTCAGTCTAGTTGCATGGCTCTTGTTTTCATAGCTTTGAATCTTTTTCTGTAGAGGAATGACTTTGATATGAAAACGATGTTTTGAACAAAGAGTCTAGCCCAGCATTATCTGAAAGTGAAACCCGCTGTTGTTTCAAGTAACACCTTGGATTGATATTGCCTAAGGAGATTTGAGACCAATAGTATTTTTTTCCTCAGCTTGTCTACTATGTGTGTGTTGTTGCAGTAGGAATCTCTGTAGCCTGAGACACTTTTTGTGTCATGAAGTTATTTAACCGAAAGGAATTTACGGGTAATAATTCCATTTATATCCATTGTCTGGAAGAAAGAGAATTAGTTTTTGCCTTTTAAATTAAGAGCTTTAAATAAGAAATAAACTGAAAAAGAGCAAAACAAACCAAAATTAAAGCCTCAGCAAGTAGTGTTCCTTGACAGAGGTGACTTGCTGACCTCTGCTATAGTGTTCCCCACCTCCTTACTTTCCATCATCTCTATGATGGGTTTCTTGTTCATACTTACAGTACTAAAATTAATAAAAAAAGCGCATTTCAGATAAGCTTTATTAAGTAGTTCCTTTGGAACAAAGAGGAGCTGAAAACAGATTTTTAGTGTTGTGTGTAAGTAGTATCAATCAAGATTCAACTGCATTAACAGAGGCTACTGCTATGGTTGCACATGTTTGTGCTGGCCTGAGAGGCATTTTAGGAAGTCACTATACCTCTCTAAGAAGTCATAGATTTCTCAATCTTGGTTATCAAGAGGAGCCAGAGAAAAGCATATCCTTACAAAAATGTGATCAAACTACCCATAACAGGGGTGTTTGGTATGCTCACACAGTTGTATGTGTCCGTAATGATCATCACTAGAGAAAAGAAATACAAAACACTGAAGATTATGCTGGAAGCAGATGTCACTTTAGATCCCCTTTTGTTTTTTCTTAACTTTGGCATGTGAATAATCTCACATGCTAGAGAATCGTCCTGCCTGTAATGCTGCCTAACGACACACAGCCATAGCATTAATTGTGGAGGTACCGCACATAAAGGAAAATAAGTATTCCTGTAGTTGAATCCATAAAAGTAGCAGAACATGAAGTGGTGGGTGTAGCACTTACAAATATTCTTTTCTGAGGAAATGGAAGAAAAAGCCCTCTTGAATCAGGGGGGTTTGCACATTAAAAGTGAATCACCACTTCTAAAAGGCTCTTACGTGTCTCCTCTCTTTCATTTATATTTTTAGTCTGCCTGTGAAGATGGATCCTTTCAGACCTATACCCTTTTTATTATGTGTATTTCATAAGCTTTAGGACTGAAAAATTGCAAAGCTGACTGTGGATTTTATCTTATCTAATGGTTTTGCAACCTGAAGACCAGAAATATGACTTTGCAGATAGTGAAAAGAAATCCCTAGAGTCCCAACAATTGGAAGTGCATGTTAGTTTCCCTGTTACTTGATCAATGCTGTCACTAATGCAGATCTATTCCCACAATGCACAGTGTCATTAATTTTATGTTGTTTGCGTACTCTTGCCATAAGGTTAAGCAATTCCTACTATTAAGCTAGATGAAATTGCATTACCTTAATGAAATGCACTTTACCAATAAAGAAGAATGTCACTTTCACAAGTGGAAGCGCTGTTAGCAAATTTTTATGAGAGAATTCCCAAAATCATATCTTAATTGCTTGGACAGCTGTGTAGTTTACATAACGAGCAAACAATGCCAAGGTTTTTTATTTTCTTTGTCAGCTGTATTGGATGTTAGTATGCATGGTGGACCTTTTTTAGGCCTTTTATTACTTGATTGCAAATCATTCTTCATTGCTGCCCAAATTTATGGAAGGACATTGCTCCCTGAGGTGCCATATCCTTTCAGGTCTGTAACTGAACATGACTGATGGCTCCAGTGTAACAGTTGCTTATTACGGCGCTCACTGAGCTATGATTGCTCCAATACTTTATGTTGGCAGATGTGTTTCCCTTGGAACAGCATCTCTGAGACAGAGGTCATTGATCAAACCCCCCTCTGGCTGTTCCATTATGTGCAAATTATTGCTAAAAGCAGAGAGACTGAGAAAGGGTGGGGGTGTGTGTGTGTATGTGTGTGTGCATGCAGTCTGCTCACTGCAGAATTGAGGGAAAAGAAAAAGCTAATGTAATAAAACAAAAGAAAAATAAATCTGTCTAAACTGTAAAAATGTTTTTATAATGTGATCAAATGGAGGAGAAAGAAAGAAATTGAGACTATTTCAATGGAGGAACAATTACATAATATGGGAGCATTTTCTTTTTAACTGAGCAATGCACAGTATTTTCGCCTGTCCTGTTGCTTGTGTGTATGTTAGTGCTGAAGTTAATGGAAAAAAGGTCATTCAGTATCAAAGACTATTCTATTAACACTTGTTAAATAAATAAGAGAACTTTGATTTATTGGAGAAGCCCTTGCTATATAGTAGTGGACAGTGACTGAGCTGTGCATCAGTTCCAAAACATCAGAACAAAAGCAGAGATGACAAAAGCAAGTGCCTGTCTTAAGTATCTCCCAAAGACTGTCTGAGTGAGATTATAGATGCTCACTACCACAACCACTCTGCAACAGAGTGTAAAGGGTGCCTTTGTGTGGCATGGGTGGTGCACAGAAAAAGAATAATACCAGGATCCTATGAACAGCATACACTACACGTATGAAAGGTCAGAACTTCAGGAAATTTTAATGTAACTTTGGACTATGAAGTTGGCTTGTCACCAGTGGGGATGTTTTGTTTGTTTTAATATTTTCTCAGTTGAAACAGACAATATTTCCAAGAAATAAGGCTCTCTTGAGGGAAGGGAATTTCATGAAAACAGCAGGTCAGAGGGGATATTTTATTTTGGTTTTGTTTGCTATGTTCCATGAACCTAGTTTCCCTGGTTTTGTTTTAAAAGTTGTTGAATATTGATTCTAACAGGTGTATCTGAAGGGGGCCTATGAGGATGCTGGAGAGGGGCTCTTCATCAGCTACTGTAGTGGTAGGACAAGGGGTAATCAGTTTAAATTTAAACAAGGGAAGTTTAGGTTGGATATAAGGAAGAAGTTCTTTACTGTGAGGGTGGTGAGGCACTGGAATGGGTTGCCCAAAGAAGTTGTAAGTGCTCCATCCCTGGCAGTGTTCTAGGCCAGGTTGGATGGGACTTTGAGCAACATGGTGTAGTGTAAGGCATTCCTGCCCATGGTAAGGTGGTTGGAACTAGATGACCTTAAGGTGGTTTGCAACCCTAACCATTCTATGATTCTGTGATTCTATGGTAAGTGTATAAAAATGCAAGCGAGTCCTCAGTTAATAACCGTGAAAAAAAAAAAAGGGAAAAAAAATTGTAAAAATGAGTCACTGAGTTATTTTACAACATTTTTCAACTTTGCATCTGCTAGCACTGAGGTTAACAAGAGGGGAAATTTAGTAATTAAGAAAAAAATCAGTTAAATGCATGGCTTGCAACCTTTACCTTAGTCATCAGGATCTGTACCATGAATCTCCATCCCTGCAGATAAACAAAATTTAACTGAACAATCCAAAGAATATTGGTTTAACTTGTCCTGACTTTGGCTGCGGGTGCAAACCAAGTTGGACCCAGTGCTTTATATCTGCTTTAGCTTTCTTTTCCACTATTATAAAAAACCTCTCTCTATCTAAAGAAAATAGTCAAAACCAGGTCTTTTAAAGAAAATAAAAATATATGTGATTAATTGGTAATTTTTTTTCTCTGCTTTTTTTCTTTATTTCTGATAAGGGATTAAATTTTTAACTTAAAAAAAATTAAAATTCTTTTAGCAGTCATTCAAGTTTTTAAATTGACAATCAGAAAGAAAATATTTCCATACCATAGTGAATGTATTTCTTTGGTCTGTTCAGGAATCTTAATAAATCACTGATGGTTTAATCTCTTAAAGGAGTTAAAAAAAAGAATTGTGATTTTATTTTTATATTTTTTTTACATTTTGAACCTATGCAGAGAGGATAAAGTCTTCACTCTTATTTTGTTCTTGATTAAATGCTAAAATGAATATTGGAATGGGATTGTATATTTTTGAAAGATTTGGCCTGTAACAAAGTTTCATTTACATATCAAGTGCTTTTAACAGAATAAAAAAATTAGATAATATTTGGAAAAAACAAGGAAGGAGAAAGAATTTCAAATACCCTTCACACACTTTGCACTTGCTTTGGTTGTGACACGTGCTCAGGGTGTTGGGACCTGGCTTCTCTTCCACCATGGAGGAAAACTGCTGATCACACTGTGCCAGGTTATCTTTATCTGGAAGGTATGGTCATCTGATTGTTTGGGATTCTTTGCCTTTTCCCTTTGGAGTAATCTTGCTGACTCTTCACATTTGCCTCATTGCAGAATATGATACAAGAAAGGTTTTATCTCTGTAATAGCTGGTTGCTAGGGGGTTTCATTATTAATGAAACCGATGCATGCTCATTTCTCTGAGTAAAAATTACCACAAATCTGTCAGTTCTGAGAAGAATCGTAGGAGGACAGTGTGTTGTAATTTAAAACTAATTTATTTACGTTTTCGGTGTTTGTATTTGATGATCTTTAAGGTCTTTTCCAGCCTAGCTGATTCTATGATTCTGTACATAGAGTCTGAATTGTGTTTCTTCTCTCTGCTTTCACCTCAAAGACAAAATTACTGCTTCAGAAACTTCACCAGATATTTATGGTCTGGTTACATGATGCTCCTGCACTGTTCTTATTTGTAACTCACACATTTTCTTGTGCTGGTGACACTATTTCCTACCCATCAAGAAAAACTTACAGGCCATGATCCTGAAGCAACTTCCACTTCCTGAAGTGAGGTAATGCTCTTTATATATTCATGCAATTAATTCCATTTATATACTTTAAATATGCAGGAACAGGTTCTAAAAAAATTATTTTTGCAGTCCTTTTTGATGTGATATGAGCACTCGCAACTGAAAACTGCAGGATGCATGTAAGACTTGGATGCTATCTATCATTCTGCATAATTATTTATTAGTTATTAGTTTATGTAGTTCTAAATAATTTTAGTAGGAATTATACTGCTCACGTCATGGTGGAAGTAGGATCTTTTGTTGTTTTGAGGGATAGAGTATCTAGAAAAACTGATAGACTTAAGGTCAAGGATGACCAATGTGTCTTTTTTTCTCTAGGCCATGACCTTTCATAATTCCTCTTGGAATCATCAAAGCTCCTTGTATTTTCTCTTCTGACTTGGGGAAAGTCACAGTGCCATTATTTAAACCTCTTACCTTGTAAGAATGGATTGAATCTGTTCTTGAGTGAAAGTACATTTTAAAAAGGGAGCCCCATAGACAGCAAGGCATATGTAGTTTGCAAAGACAGCTTTTCTGAAGTAAAAAACATATATTGGTCATTTGCTATAAACCCAAAATGTATAGGGCACAAGCATAGGGTTTTTAACAGCAAGACTGTCATTATCATTTGATTATTTTCTGCTGAGGTATGGTCAATTCTCTAGTGAATTAATGTGTGCACCTACTTAAAACACCTCTAACAACAGGAGTTTTAAGAAAAAGCAGGTTGACAGCTTAAAACCTGAGTGGTGACTGTTTCTCATTTAATGGCCCTGACATTTTCCCCTGCAAAAAGATGTCTCAGTTAGCAGCCTATGAACTCAAGTTGTCTTCTCATTCAGGATTAAAAGCTTAACTGTCTCTTCCTCTATGAACAGTGTACTGAAGGTTGGGAAACAAAAGCATGCACAATCACTGGATAATATGACAAAATATTTTTCGGTTGTTTGCATCAGGTAATTTTTTTGCAGCATTAAAAACAGATCCCAAATCCTTGCTCTTTTACTGTAGGTAATTGTATTCAGAAAAAACATTTTAAATCAAGAAACCTTTCTAGATAATTGCTTTGTCGTATATTCCAAATGAAGTTTTGTTTAGCTGAAGTGGTATTTTCTGACTAAGAATGAATAGTTCCTTGAAAAGTCCTACCTCTGGTGAAGTGGTCTTGGATAAGAAATTGTATTTCAGTAACAGAGACTGAAAAAAACTATGTTAAAGCACTAGAAATGTTCTGTGCCAAATAATTCACCCAATAGGAATTATGCATGCAATGTACTATTCTTTTAATTAATGCATGGTCCCGTATGGAGCTTTTAGAAATGAAAGCAATATGGGTAACAGCGCACTGTTGAGCAAAACAGAATATCTGTTAGTAAGAGCAAAATAACTGTCTTTTGCAATAATTCCATAGCAGGCAAAGCTGAAATAGCAGTCTTTCAAGCCAGTGGGTACCTTGTCTAAGCCTTCCCGACTCTTTCTAGATTCAAAATAAATAAATAAATAAGCAAGCAAATAAATATATAAGTAATTAGATCTCCAGACCCTTTCCAGGTCAATAAAAATATTTCAAGTCTCTGAGTTGCCTTGAAATGTTGGGAAGTCAGGGACAGTTTAAACCAAATAGAGTCATGATCTGTTCATTGTAGTTGAAATATTCCAAGCTGCGTAAGATCTTCAAGTTTTTAAAGGCACAAACTGGGACTGGTAAAATAACATCTGTCCTGACATGAGAAAAAAAGGGTAAGAAAAAACCCAGCCAAATTTTGAAACTAAAATACTTTAGATGTTAAAAAGTGATATCCTTGGAATAAATTTGCTGTCTCATTTTATTTAGTTTTTAATTTTTATAATCAGATAGATATATTTCTTATATGGTGGCTATAAAAAAGCGTTATCACTGATGTTTTCCATAGAGCTTAAATCTGGTGTTAATTTTAAGATGTCTCTAAGCTGTGAAAATGAGAGGGGACAGTTTTAAGCAGCATTTATTAACTTAGCAAAGACAGGACTGTCATGTGCATGCTCATTTTAAAAGTCTTTCCCCCTCAGCGTAACATCACTAATTAAAGGTTCATTATTATTAAAATTGCAATTTGCGCAGCCTGATTTATTTAAGTGACTGGACTCTAATTCAAATGTAGAAAGTGACATTTCACTTTATTAGAGTTCATTCTAACATGACTTTATTCACTTCAATGCAATGTGTATAATTTGCAACCATACAGACAAAACACTTTATAGTAGATTTCTATGTGCAACTGTATGGAATCAATAATTTTCATGAAATTTCAGTGTATCACTTTGTATTCATCCAAGTCTAGGTTTCTTTGGGACTCTTGGTGTACTGTTGTGCTTATGAGTATATTTCATCAAGAAACTCTTGGCATAGGCTGGTGGCATTCAGAAATATGGTCTTATTATATTTTTCAATAACATGAACAAAGAAGACAAACATAGCTACATATCTCATTTTCCTATGATATCGTTATCCTTCCTTAGGCTATCGAGTACGGGGGTGGGGGGGAAGTATGACATCAATCTGGAGGCTCATTTCCTTCCTCATTGCCTCATTTCCTTCAACATGAAAAAAACTTCCTGTCTATTAAAGCTATATGAGGCAAAGATCCTTTAGAATAATATCAGGACATGTAGCTACTGCTGAAATATCTTATGATTGTGTCTGGACAAGTAAATAGCTTACTTAAATACATAAACATTAACTGAAAGATAATTAGGGGGAAAAACCCCAAACCACACAGCAAGACTTTGCTCTTTGGCATAGAACTATATCATGAACTATATCATATGCTGGAGATGGAGGTCTAAGTTATCTTAACTGAGCAAATACCATCAACCTGCATGAACACAGCGTATGAACCCACAATTCATGTGATTGGTCAAATGAGAATAGAGTAATTGGCAGGGTATCATGATACTCGGATCAGCAGATATAGGAACAAAGAAGAGATATATATCAATCCAAACATAAAATCCATAAAAGTCTTGAAAAAAAAAGATGAAAAATTGTACTTTGTCTGCCTTAGGATAAGATCTGTGCCTACACTGGTGCGGCTGTTTATGCTCTTAGGTCTAGGTTAGTTCCTGTTCATTATTCTCCCCTCTGTTCTCAATCAATCAGGCTTGATGTGGCTTTGAGCAGCCTGGTCTAGTGGAAGGTGTCCCTGCCTGTGGCAAGGGGCTTGGAACTATATGATATCTAAGGTCTTTTCCAACTCTAACCATTCTATGATTCAATGATTCTATGAATAAATCTACTGTGAACTCGAGTGATTTGACAGAAATCGAGTAGTAGGCACTTTCAGTACTAGTGACTTTGAAGCCATGGCTTTTTGACCCATTCCACACTTCACTCATTTAAAATCCATTGTTTTATGTGGCATTTATCGTCCAAAACTTGATACTCCATTGGTGTAGTTTTGTGGCTAAAAGCAGAATTTAGTACTGTCTTTAACTTTTTATGTAAAACATCGAATTGTAATGAATTGATTTATGCAAGTAAATATGTGATAGTTTTCCTTTTGCTCTGTAGGACAGTATCTTGAAGGACTAGTGTATAATATCACATGTGGTATTTAAAAGCTGTTAGGATCCCAAGTATACATAAGAGCAACATATGTCTGTGGGTGCTAAATAGGTATAGCTGTTTTCTGTCATTTTCAGATGGAAAAAATAGAGTGCAAGACTCACTGGACAGGATCATAGAGTTAAGGTAGGCTTAGAGTTATTATGAGGTAGCTGTCTGTAGTGATCTTGTGTAGTCTATCTCAAAACTACTGTGTGGAAAAACTCAAGAATAACTTGCAGCTGAAGTGATTTTGAGTGCCTGTATTGTTATACTTCTAGGGAAAACCACACCATTTGTATCTATACTGTAGCCGAGTGTTGTGGTTTAAGCTAAACTGAAAATCAAAACCACACAGCCCCCTCGCTCACTCTCCCCCTTCCTCCCCCCACCCCCTGACCCTGCTCCCAGACGGATGAGGAGAATTGAAAGAATGTAACTCCCACGGGTTGAGATAAGAACAGTCCAGTAACTAAGGTATAACACAAACCACTGCTGCTACCACCAATAATGATAATGATAAGGGAAATAACAAGGGAAGAGAATACAGCCACTCACCACACTGACACGTGGCCTGACCCCTGCAGTGATCTAGCCCTTCCGACTAACTCCCAGTTTACATCCTAGGCATGATGTGCTATGGTATGGAATATCTCTTTGGCTAGTTTGGGTCAGATGCCCTGTCTCTGCTTCCTCCTGTCTTCCACTTCTCCCTGTCAGACCATGAGGCTCAGAAAGTCCTTGGTCAGTCTAAACATTCTAAGCAGCAGCTAAAAACATCGATGTTATCAGTGATGTTCCCAGGCTGAAAGTCAAAAACACAGCACTGCCAGCTACTAAGAAGGAGAAAAATGACTGCTACTGCTGAACCCAGGACACTGAGCAAAATTGTCAGAACACACCAACCAGAAGGGAACACACAGAAGATAATGTTGAAAAAGAACATCTGTCAATCTAGAAAAAAATTTGTCCTGTACTGTAATGTACATTTATCTGATGGTATGCATGCAAGTGAAAATCTTGGTATTGCTTCACTGAAACAGGAAATGAGTTTATCGATTTATATTTGTTAAGAGGTTACACAATTTTTTTTTCAAGGAAGAGTATTGTTGCAAGAGTCTGAATGAACCTTTCTAAAGCAAATTTTGCTGCTACAACTGAGAATTCTGTGCAACAAACACAAAACTGATTCTCTTATATGGAAGAATGCACTCATTGGAGTATGTAACATCACTGCCAGCCTGAGAAGTACCCAACATCATCTTTGAAACACATGAACTCTATCTGCAAGTGGAGCTCTGGCTGGTGTGTCTGTGAAATGTTTATTCATGCTGCAGTGTCTTCCCTGACTTACGATACAAATTGTGTGGCTGGAGAAAGGAACAGTAACTTCAATATCTCTGTTCTCAGACTCCATTGCTCTCATATGTGTCCCACTGGGCTATGAAAATGCAGCATAAATTTAGAGCCACCTTCTAGAGATCAGTCTGTGCTGGGTAGTACCAGAGCTGATGTGGATGATATCCAGGCACTTGCAAGGCAGCCCTCAGTATGTATTCCTTACAGCACAGCTTTTTAACCAAAGCTGATCATCAAACGATCATCATTGATAGTATTTTGGCAGGTTATCTGAAGGATTTTTTTGGTGTCAACAATGTTAGGCTTAGAGCTTGGACAATCCCATTCCCCATTACAACTCCAGTTATGCTTCCTTTGCATTCCTTTAAAAACAAATATGAATTAAAAGGCTTTCTTTTTTGAAATGATGAAAATTGCATGATGCAATACAATTTTTGACACCTGAAGAACACTTACAGAGGAATTGTAGAGCTAAGGTTCTAGCTGCTTTTTTGGTACACCTTCTGAATATGGTGCTTAGTGGCTGGAGAAAAAACTTGTCGAAACATTTCTGTGTTAAAATCCTCATGAAGACACATACTCTTATTCAAGAAAATAGAATAAAGGATTTTAAGTTTTCTTGTCTATGTGTGAATGATTTAATGAGAACTTTCTTTAGGGATTTTACACTGATAGTTAAAAACATGCATCTAAAAATCCAGCGCCTAACAAAAAATGATGACTTTACGCTTGAAAATAAAACACAGATTTGTTACTGAGAGTATTAATATAAAGGACAGTAGCATTACAGAACTTCTTTGGAACAGTGACAAGATCACCTGGCTATGAAAAATAAGAGTAATGGAGAGGTTTTGAGGAGATACACAAAAGCCACAGTCAATGAAGAACAAGACGATTTTGTTATTGTCATGGTTTAAGTCCAGTCAGCCAGTGACTCAGAACCACACAGTCTCTCTCTCCCTCTCCCCCCAGCTCCTGAAGGGATGGGGAGAAGAATCGAAAGAATGTAACTCCCATGGGTTGAGATAAGAGCAGTCCAGTCACTAAGGTATAACACAAACCACTGCTGCTACCACCAATAATAATAATGATAAGGGAAATAACAAGGGAAGAGAATACAACTGCTTACCACCTGCCGACTGATACCCAGCCTGACTGAGCAGTGATCTCACCCTTCCAGGTGACTCCAAGTTTACATCCTGGGCATGACGTGCTGTGATATGGAATACCACTTTGGTCAGTTTGGGCGAGGTGTCCTGTCTGTGCTTCCTCCCGTCTTCCCCTTCTCCCCGTCAGAGCATGAGGCTCAGAAAGTCCTTGGTCAGTCTAAACATTCTAAGCAGCAGCTAAAAACATTGGTGTTATCAGTGCTGTTCCCAGACTGAAAGTCAAAAACACAGCACTGCCAGCTACTAAGAAGGAGAAAAATGACTGGTACTGCTGAGCCCAGGGCTGTTATTTATTTAAATGGTAGGTATGTAGGTTGTAAGCATCCATACAAATAAAAATGTGAAGAGTCAAATACTAAGAGTCAAATAATAAAAGAAGCGAGTTGCTAGTTTCTGAACTGTGGAAAAAAACAAAAAAAAAAGGTAACACCCCACAACTCCCAACTAATTCCTGGCAGAGAATATATCCTCCAGAACTGTTCACACAGCAGCTACAGGTGCCAGAGGAGTTATTAGGGTATGAACTTCAAAAAAAGGTTTGTTTTCTCTCCTTTTTGTCGCTGCCTCTACTGGGCAAGATGAGCCTTTCATCTGACCCAGTGGGGCTTTTGTCTGTTTTTAAGGAGATGCAGAATTTAAGAATTTACAAAAATGAATTTTTTGAGTATTTGGGTGGATATCTTGTCAGGGATATCCTGGCAAGAGTACTGATGTGCAGTAGTACATGAAAATGTTGGAATAAATGTTTCTGTTGCACTTTTAGAAAAAACAGGCAATGTATTTGCATAATGTGAGGATCATGATCAATGCTTTCAGAAAGACATGAGATCATAAACTCAATTTTTTTTTTTTTAAGGTTGGGCATTTTAGCTTCTGAATTATATAACCTATCTGAGCTGCTGAGCTTTCTGGACTGTCTGCCTGTTGTGGAATGCTAGGACAGCTCTCGTGGACAAAAATAAACT
The DNA here is from genome assembly GCA_009867235.2 of Psittacus erithacus. Lineage (NCBI taxonomy): Eukaryota > Metazoa > Chordata > Aves > Psittaciformes > Psittacidae > Psittacus > Psittacus erithacus. The sequence goes on along the minus strand of WYDI02036422.1, from coordinate 16,085 downwards.
AATGCTATGACAATACTTAAAGAGAGGAAATAAAGTGACTCAAGTAATTATAAGCTTGTCTGTCTTGATTGTAGACAACTGGAACGGCAGATAATAGATGTGACTGTTTTTAAGAGTTAAGAAAAGTTAAATAATGCCAATAAGCACAGATTTATTGGAAATAGACCTTGTTAAGCTAACTAACTTTCAAAAAAAAAAAAAAAGGCCACTGTAAGCCTGATTACTAAAGGTGTTGATGTAATACAATTAAGGATCTATAAGGTATTTTAACTCAGTATTGCAAATTTCATCTAAGGAGCAAAACCGTTAAAAATCAGTATGTATCAGTCAGGTGAAAACACTGCCTAAATTATGTTCTTTGATAAGCAATTGATGGGGAGTCATTGCTGAGTGAATGTTTCACTGGATTGAGTTCTGCAGTCCACGAGTTGTTTAACAGTTTTATCTATGGCATAAAATCATTACTGATCAATTCACTCATGATGTGACAGCTGGAGGATCAATAAAAAATAAGTCGGAGCACTGATACCAAACAGCCTAAGGTCCTTTCTAAGATGTGTGTAACCAGCAATATATACATCATACAGGAAGAAACAAATAGTGCTGAAGAAACAAATTGGCACACCTAATGTTCTGGCATCACGATCCTCCTGACATAAAATAGTCTACAGTTTTTTGTATGTCAAAGCCTCCTGTGACAGAAAGCAGTAGCTCTGAGGAAGACTTACAAGTCATTGTGGATCATCAGGTGAATAGGAGTATAGTGCTTTGGCCAAAAAAATACTGTCAATAATAGTTCGCCATTATTTCTGTGCTTCGTTGGCATCCATGTAATTATTGCTGGACTAATGTATCGTAGGCAGGTACAAAGAGCTTAGTATGGACCCTGAAAGCTTGAAGAGGCTTTAAAGAAGAGCTATGAGGATGGCCAAAAGCTGTAAAAGAAACCTCAGGTATCCCAACATCTGGCATAGTGGATAATAAACATTAGTGTCCAAACTGAAGCAACAAATCTTTGTTACTTATGATGTCACGGAATCACCGAATCACAGGATCACAGAATGGTCAAGGCTGGAAGGGATTTCTGGAGGTCACCTTCTTCAACCTCCCTGCTCAAGCAGGACTGCCCAGAACAGGTTACCCAGGACCATGTCTGTAAAACTTTTTAATATCTCCAAGGATGGAGACTCCACATCTTCCCTGGGCAACCTGTGCTTGTGCTTGGTCACAAAAAGGTGTTCCCTAATGTTTGCGAGGAGCCCGCCATATTTCTGTCCACACTCATTGCTTTTGGTCCTGTCACTGGACATCACTGGAAAGATCCTGGCTCAGTCCTTTTTGTACCTTCAAGTATTTGCATACATTAGTAAGATCCCCACTAAGCCTACTCTTCTCTAAGCTGACCACTTCCAACTCTCTTTCCTCATATATGAGATCTTCCACTCCCTTAATCATCTTTTTGGCCCTTCACTGGAAAATATAGTCAAATGTACAGTAAAACTTTTATGTGAGATGACACATGAAGCCTGTAAAGCAGATTAGGGGAATATAAGTATATAAAAATGAAACTTTTGCTTTTGAAAGGCAACAGAAATTTACATATATATGCATGCATATGTGTACAAGCACTTAACACAAGCGTAATGGAAAAAATACCACTTAGTTTAAGTTAAATGAAAAATTTTTATGAATCTGCAAATTAATAGATGATTAAACATATGATTTAAACTCAAACTCGTATATTAGAATAAAGACACTCTGCTGATCTGTAATCAGACTACTAAACTTGCATATACAGCTTTAAATTTTGATTAATTTTGTGTGAAAGAAGAACTAATGAACTAAGAACTGGTTAGTTTGCCTCATATTGCAGCTAACCATAGCAAATTATAATTTGTAGTATAGCATTTTGGAACATATGTATAGAGGAAGAACACAAGCTTTTTCATCAGTAACATGATTCATATTGTTCAGTTTTTTGTTAATTGTTACATTAGTGACACATTAAATTGCTATAGAATTCAATAATTAAAAAGATGCAGCTTTTTTTTTTCCAAACTATTAGCCTTTGAATCCATCATGTTGTTATCTATCCTGATCTACTAACACAAAATTCTTTGAAACGAAGTAGGTTCATCAGTTCACTTTAGTATTATTTTTGGTGTTGTAAAGTGGAGATTACCTGTTTTTCTGTAAATGAGCTGTGGAAAGGATACAGAAGTAAAATCAGGTTCCCATCTTAGTGAGTTTTTAAGTGCTGATATCTTCTAGTCACTCTTCCACATATTTTGAGCACTGAATCCTAGGATCATATAATGAATTTAATGTGGAGCAAACAAGTTTGAAAGTAGATTTGGAGTCTGGTTTAAGTGACGTTATTGTCATTGTGTGAGCCTTACATATCATTATGAATTTTGTCCTTTGACTTTTTGCTTGAAGATGTGCAGTGATTTTGGATTCTAGATGTCCTGCAATATGTGCCTGAATGGTAGAGATTTTATTTATCTGTGTGTATTTTCTTGGTTGTTAATGATTAACCCACCTTTAAAGTTAAAATTTCACAAAATATTATTTAGGTTTGGGCTGGTGTTTCTTGCTCTTAATGTGTAAGGACGATGCAAATAAAAAAGTAAAAAGATAACTTTTACCGTCATTTCAGAAATAAGTGCAAATGTTTGCCTTTTATTTTTTTTAATACATTTAAAACATCCTTGATAGAAAATAAGGGCAATAGCAAGATTGAAACATACTTTAGAGACTCTAAATAAAATAATCCTGGAAAGCACTGAAAATCTTAAAAGTTAAGGAAAACAAAACTATATGCAAGAACAAGATGATGTTGAGCAAAAATAAGGTGCTGAAATTATTTAAAGTATCTGTTAATATTCCTCATATGATTAAAAGAAAATAAAGAGTATGTAGCCAAATAATAGTATACGCACTGTATGATTATAGACTGCTTTGAGGGAAGTAACGAGTGGTGTCCCTCAGGGATCAGTGTTGGAACTGGTCTTGGTCAGCATCTTTGTCGGTGACATGGACAGTGGGATTGAGTGCGCCCTCAGCAAGTTTGCCGATGATGCCAAGCTGTGTTGTTCGGTTGATACGCTGGAGGGAAGGAATGCCATCCAAAGGGACCTTTACCCACTTGTGAGGTGGGCGGATGCCAACCTTATGAAGTTTAACTGTGCCAAGTGCAAGGTCCTGCACCTGGTTTGGAGTAATCCCAGGCACAGCTACAGGTTGGGCCAAGAAGAGATTCAGAGCAGCCCTGTGGAGATGGACTTGGGGGTGTTGGTTAATGGGAAAATGAACATGAGTCGGCAGTGTGCGCTCGCAGCCCAGAAAGCCAACTGTATCCTGGGCTGCATCAAAGGAAGCGTGGCCAGCAGGTTGAAGGAGGTGATCCTGCCCCTCTACTCTGCTCTCCTGAGACCCCACTTGGAGTACTGTGTGCAGTTCTGGTGTCCTCAACATAAAAAGGACACGGAACTGTTGAAACAAGTGCAGAGGAGGGCCACGAGGATGATCAGGGGACTGGAGCACTTCCCGTATGAAGATAGGCTGAGAAAGTTGTGGCTGTTCAGCCTGGAGAAGGCTGCATGGAGACCACATAGCAGCCTTCCAGTATCTGAAGGGGGGCTGTAAGGATGCTGAGGAGGAACTCTTCATTAGGGACTGTAGTGACAGGACAAGGGGTAACGGGTTTTTAACCACAGAGTGTGTTTTTCGTCTAGAGATAAAATTATGGTTAAAAATAATATCAAAATTGCTGGTGCAAGGTCTCAAGGGTTATGTTGGAAGGAACCAGAGCTCGCTCTCAGGAAAGAAAGTGAAGTGATTAATAAATGCTCATCACAAGTGTCTAGGACATCATGATGTGTATTGAAGTGCAACTTTTGTGAGCGAAATATAATAGCTATGTTTCATCTCTGCAAACCATTAAAACACCATGTGACTGAGAAATACTGTGATTAAGAATTAGAATTTGTGGAAGCTGGAGGCTTCTAGAGCTAAAGCATGATACCTTGTTGGTGTGATTCAAACAGATCAATGGGCATAGTAGAAAGGGCTTTCATGCTCCAGGTTTCTGTAATCAGTGGTGCAAAATGCCAGTCACTGTCTCAGTAAGGATCAGTATTCTGAGTTGGTATTTCAAGAAAAGATGAACAGTCTCTTTTTAAATAATCTGTATTTCTGTCTTATTGTGGTTGGTAACTGCCACGCAGTAAATGTGGAAAGAGAATACAGTTGCTAGTCAGTATGGAGCTGCTGCTGAAGTCTAATGAGATTCTTTAGGCAGACAAACTTTGAAGGAACACCTAAGAGTCAATTTTAGTGGTGATTCAGCAACAGGTGATCTGGAACAAGGACAGCTGCTTGAATTACCTTGGGTAAAAGCAATGGGGGGTAAGTAAAAAAAGCTGTAAATATAATTTGATTGAGTACATTAAAAGAAAATAGGCAGAGATCAGGTGGGTTGGGGAATCAAAACAAGACTTACATGTACCTCTGCACAATACTCTTCCACTTCAGAAAAAAATATCAGTTTTACTTCCAAACGTCACCTTTTTCAGACTGAACTTCAAAAATTTTGGATTCTGAGAGGAGGTCTGGTATTTATTTTTTTTTGTTATTATTTTTGTTTGTTTTCAGAATACTGCTGGTTATCTAAGTATTCCTTCTCTTCACTTAGGCATTTTAATAGGTTTTTGTTTCTGAATTTGTACTACTCCTTAATTGAATGAGTACAATAGAAAAATCTTAAAGTTTCTAAACATATTTCTTTTTCATAGTACCACGTTATCATTGAACATGAATAAGTAAGTTAATTTTCTTAAAAATATTCCAACAAAGCAGCAAAAAAACTTCCCTGGCCTTCCATAGTCTTTTCCTGAAGAACAAGTAAATGTTATTGGTATATTTGGCAGTATTAAAGAGGAGCAAAGGTCAATTATGTAAGACTTTTAGTGATACATATAAAAGATGTTGAATGTTTCTAAGGTGGAAAGTTATTCAGGATTATGTGGTGTTTAACACTGTTTCTGATTTTGGTGTGTCGGGAGAATTTGTGGAGTATTGGGATTTCCTGAAAATTTCTGAGAAACTGGCAAGTAAAACCTTTGGGAGTCCATGTGGTAGAACCACTGACTATTAGAGTGATTTTTCTTGCAAAAGCAATGCATCTTTGAAAAATGATTTCTAGTTGTAAATTCACTGTTCTCAAATGAATTGTGAAGACATAATTGGCTGCAAAATCGAACAAAAATTTGACCCCTTTTTATATATCTGTAAAGCAGACCCTGAATTAACAGCCAGATGCAATCAACTCTGCACACAGAACTGTGTGGGTACTACTTTGTAGGTCTAACATAGAAGAAAATTTTGATGTAAATTTTCACACCAGGAAAGGTAAGAATATGTAATCTTTGTAGCACTATAGCACTCATTCTGCAAAAGGATTTAAAGAAAAAATTATACATTTGGCAATTTTGAAAGCATCAGATCTTCTCCTGGTTTTCCAGCCTGTAAAATTATATGTTATCTATATCAAGTTTTTCTGTCTATACATGGATAATTTCTGTGGAAGAGAAACCAATCTTGGGTTCCTGGTGGACCAAATACAGAACATAAGCCTAGAGGTCAGTTGGCTGAAAAATATTTGAATATCCAGATCTCTCTGCATGGGAACCCAAAATTCTGCTACAGAAAGTTAATAAACTGTCATAAAAAACACAACAATGATAATTGTATGAGGGAAACAAAGGAATTCACTGAGCTATTCAACTTACTGTTCAGGATTGCATGTGAACATCTTACCACAGCTTTTTGCTAAGGTAATGTGTTGTAATGTGGCCTTTTTGAACTCCTTATCTCTGTTAAACAAGATAGTTAAACAAGAACAATGGCAAAAAATATCTTCGGAAGCTTCCAAGCTGTGGGAGCCATTGCATGTTTTTCCAGATACTGTGACCATAGCACAAATCTGCATTTGTTGGCATCATCTAGAATTACAGGGCAGAAAAGGGAGCAGCGTAGGCAAGTACTTTCCAACCAACTTTTTACATTTGTTCCTTTTCGGCTTTTGTCTTGTGGATGCTAAAACAGGGACATTATTATTATTTTTTTTTTGTTATTGAAATAAATAAAACTATTTTAAAGGGTAGAATACCAATAGTTAATTTTGAGGGAATTTTCTAACATAGATTTAAAAAAAATTATTTCTTTTTTTTTTTTTTTTTTTTTGAGTGACTCGGAGTCCACTTGTTACCTTTTCAGGTAACTTTAGTCTGGAGGGGAAACTCATCCATGGCTGGATGAAGAAGTGGGAAGGCATTCTTTCAAGATTCCTGTGGGATGGCTTTCTTTATTATCAACTATGTAACACAACACTGCGTAAAATCAGTGTAAGGTTTCTAATTCAGCAGTGAATAATTTCAAGAGTAAGCTCCTTTTAATAAAATTACTTTTCGGCTGTATTTCTTGATGATATATTTTCTATGTGGCATGTCAAGGAAGCAGTGTAAAGAAGTTCTTTTCTCTTTATCAGAGACTTCTCACATGATTTTAGAGATGCCTGCTTTCTGCCCAGTGCTGCCATTCTGTATACAAATGCAGACCAACAATGCATATATTCTAAATAAAGTAGGGGTTTTTTTTGTTTGTTTGTTTTAAATATTTGATAGTATATGTTATATCTTCATGTATTTTTTAAACCACTTTAATTAATGAATGGACTGGTAATAAAGACAGACAAAATTTAATATAACTCCCTCCCTCCCCCACTTTTTTGGGTTTTGATTTTCTAAATGAAAAATGCATTCAGTAGAATTTAACCTTTTTGCATTAGTAGTTGAAATTTTCCATGATTTTCTGTAAGCTTAACTGCTTGTTGGACAGAATTCAAGGTTTCCTTACTGAAGATCCTATGATTTTTCAAATAACAGAACAATGAGTTGAGGAATATGTTTAATTCAGACAAATATAATACGAGCTTTCAGTGAAAGGTTATATGTAAAGAATAGACAGACTTTAAAGAGAAAGAGTTACTGCCTAAACTGGGAATGTAAACTGAAGAGACTGAAAGTCTACCATATTAATCTTCCAGTGTTGGTGAAATAAAGTCTGATTTTCATTTGCTATTAAATGTTTTACTGCTTTTGTTGTAAAGGAGGTAATGTAAACAATATACTCTGTGATTATAATCACGCCTTTGCAGTGCTCGAGCAGAAGTTTTTGATGCAACTTGGAGATGACTGTTATCTGCCTGACAGAGAGGTGTGCAAATACAAGCAGATGTCACATACATCCAGCTGGTTAATTGTTTAAGCATCTGATAGTTTCTTAATTGATGTTGTATATGATATTGAGGAATACGTTTTTTTTACCTGTGACTGTGCTGATAAGGTGTTAGCTGAAAACAGCTCTTCTGTATAATGTTCCCATGTAAAAGCCATTCTAGATGGCTAGCAAATTGCTGTTACCTTTCATCTGTAGCTGGTAGGGTGTACAATGCTTTAAATAGCAGTGGAGGAAGACTGGTTTTTATAAAATTAGTGCTCGGCTGTATTTCTTGGTGATGTCTTTTCTGTGTGGCATGGTGGGATTCCGAAAGGGTTTTTTCGGGATTAAAAGGCTGAAAACTACCAAGGCAAAGCTTAAAAAAGGAGGAAAAAGATCATGGCTCTTCTTCAGTATGGCAAAACTTGAAGACTATGCATAGTTTTACAGGGACTGGTTTTGTTCTAATAGTCAACAAGATTTTAGTTGCATGTGTAAGCACATACTAAATATTGCTAAATCTCTGCAATTTTTCATGTATGAAATTAGATACAAAAAACCTGTACTGTGTTTTACCTTAGAGGTAGCTTGTGTGAGATGATCTGTATAAAGATAAATATAAATATATGTTAGCTTCCAGAAATGAGTAATGAAAAAAGGTATTAGCATTCATTTGTGAAAGCTGTGGTGGGAAAACCAAAGCACATCAGAATGGAAATACAGTGCAATGCCAGCATCAGTATAGCATTTCATTGTGTCAGAACACAGTGCAGTAAAAGTTCTAGAAGGAAACATGAAATCCCTATTATAATTATGGTATTTTTACTTTGTATCATTCACTTAATTCTATTTTTGAGTTGAAGGAAATGTTTTGAAGCCTATCAAGGGAAGAAATGTACTCACTCCCTTTCAACTTTTACTTTTCATTTTATCTGGGTTATGGAATCTCCATTTCTATAGTTTGAGTAATCTTTTGTTTTCTCCTGGACACCTGATGCAGGGCTTTATTGGTACTTCTATGGAGCTTTAATACGACTTGTGTATATTCTGTGATGGGAGCAGAACCCTGATTCCACTTTTCTCTTACTCCCTTACCTCATGTGAGACTTCAGTAGCTCTCGCAGAGTATTGATGTGTTATGGAAATAAAATATATTGGCCTAAACTAATATACATTGAGTAATTAGTAAATTATGATATTTTTTTAAAAAATGTCAACCATATGTTCCCCTTTAATTAGAATTATGGTTCTGGGATGTTTAAAGTTAAAATGCACAACTCCACTTTGGATGTAAGCATAAAAGCCTATGAGTGTAAATACCACAAACATTGAAAAAACTAATAAAAAATGTGATATTATAAAATATTGCAATAATTATCATAAAAATGTAAAACAATGTAAAGAGTAAAAATGGCAACTAAATTTGTCAGCATTATGGAAGGTCTTCCCCCTTGTTGGAAGAAAAAAACCACTTATTTGATTTTTAGTTTGACCTTGGTTATTCTGAGAAGTTAAAATAGAATTACAATCAACTAATGAAAAAAAATCACAACCTGATTGAGAAATTACAAATTTCATTAAAAAGTTTGTGCAGGCTCTTTTTTTGGAAGTTTTACTTAAATCGGAACATGAATATGCTCTGTCATTGGTACCATCGAATCAAACTGTAGACCTTCTGAAAAAAGAAATGTTGCATTTGCAATCAAAAGTCTAACTTTAAATCTGGAAATATCTGGTGCTTGTTCACCACCAACTGTTCAGCAACAGTTCAGTATCACTGTAACTTGTCACTTGGAAAGACTTCTGAAGCATAAGCCCTTTGTCAGATGTGATCCACTCAAGATAAACTCAAGAGTACTGAGCTGAACAATAACTGCCTTTTAGTCAAGCATTTCAAAGAAATAGCTGTATCTAATGTGATTGCATAACTCTTCAGGATAATTTACAAACCGTCTGATAAATTAGACATTGGCCTAAAAGAATACTTCTGTTATCTTTAACTTTAAACTACTACTTTAAGCTTTCAGAACACTCAAATATTCTCTGCGAAAATATTAACAGGGAAATAATTAGCCATTATTTAGCTGCTAGCACTAATACAAAAAACTGAACTATGTGTGACAGAAACCTTGTGTCTCTAAGGATGACAGCACATGGGAGTCTGATATGGACCAGGGAGATCCTGACCAACTCTGTGCGTGTGTGTGTGTCCATGTGTGTCTGTCCAGGCTTATCCATCTGTCTTCATGTACAGGTGTGGCAACTAGGGAGGCTGGAATCCAGGGACAGCTACTGGGCAGACTGATCCATATTGTAAATCAGACTGTCACTTGTGCATAGCATAAAAAATGAATGCACTATTAACAGGCATTATTCACATTTTTATCAGCTACTTTTAAATAAAATGCTACGTCTATTTTTAATTTTTTGTGTGTGTGTGTGTGTGTGGTTTGGTGTTTGTTTGTTTGTTTTATAGCATTTAATTCATAAGGATTTACCAATGTATTTTATTTCCTTGTTTCGAGCTTTGGGTATATTTGACTTTGAATTTGTAGAAACAAGTTCATTGACTAAAATTAAAATTAGATTTACTTCTATAAACTTCAGTGGGTTGCCAATCTGGGATAATCTTCCAAACAAGCAGTTTTAGAGGTGGTTTGGTAGCCAGCTGCTGGTATCTAGCTGTGTGGAATGCCTTGAAGAAAATTACTCCCTAACTGCTAGTACTTGAAGGAGTTATTCACTTGTATTTCCAAATGTAGCTTCACAGGTACAGCACTATAGGAAAGAATGGATTTGGGTGTTACTGGTTTTGTGTTCTGTGTCCCTGAAAAGCCCAGGCACACTTGTGCTTTCGTCTCTGCTAATAGTGTTTTCCAAACAGTGCTGACTTCTGGCTGGCTATTCCTCAGTCTGTACTCGTGTTTAGTTCCAGTATTCATCTCAGACTTGGTTTGGATAGAAAGAAAACCCCTGCTTTCTTTCTTTTTTACCATTTTTTTAGTGGGAATTTTCAGTGAGCTTCTGAGGAAGTTTAATGAGACTCCAGTAAAACACTGAAGAGGGCATGTGAGCAAGTAGGTGATGATGATCTCAAGAAACATAAGTAATGTTTGTTTTTCCTTCCTTTTCCAAAGTGAACCATGATCCAAAACCCCTTCTAGATGCAGAAGTTCAGAATAATGATTGAGAGAGCTCAGGAGGCTTTTTGTTTGTTTATTTTTGAAAGGCATTAACTTATTTGTGCTGCACGCTTCTACCTAAAGGCTGGTACTTCAAAGCAGAGTCATTGGTCAGGCGCTCAAGTGATCTTTGAGCCAAAACTGATTCATATTCCTGTTCTGTTGAAAGCTGATCTCTATGAGCTCTGAAATATTTTTCCAGCACAGCACACATGGAGTTAGGCAAGTAATTACTACCTATCATTAATAATCAAAGACAATGTGTTAATTCTCAATGCACCGTACCAAGTTAATTTCTTTGTATATGTCTTTTGGAAACCAGACTCACCACTGCTCTTTGGCATGTTGCCTTTAAGCTTATTTGCAGTAGAATTGTTTGTCACTATGGAGCTTAAGGTAGATAAGCTTTATTTTACCAAAAAAAAAGAGTGTATTAAAGTACTGGCATGTCATTGCAAACAACTGCTCTAGTAGTTTTCCATACAGACTGTGCAGACTGCGTACTTACAACTGTAACAATGCGTTTGTGAATCATAAATAAACCTGTCAGTGCTCACTGTCATTAAAAAAACAGAATATGGGTGATGAGTCTAGTAGAATGTGTTTACTGATTTAGTAATTTGTGAACAAATTCTTGCTCAGTCTTATTTCTGCAGGTGACAACTTCACACCTCCCTTTCTTTTTTGCACTATTAGATGCTGCGTCACCCTTCTGTGGACATAAGATTCCGCATAACTGTATCATATTTTCCATATAGTTTATGCTTACTTTCCTTTGAATGCTCCAAATTTCTTATTTTTGTCTGAGCATTTGGCAATTAAATATTGACCACCGACAGTTGAATCCACAGCTCTAGACTGAGGTCTAACCAGTCCAAAATTCAGTAGTTAGCTTATTTGTTTATTACACAATTCTTTGAACTATACAGCACTGTAGGATTTGACATTTTTGGAATAATATATTGATATTACTTTATTTTTAGTCCGTTTATATTGCTGTGTACATCTCTGTAATGCTACCAACTAGCTTGTGTTCCCAATTTATCTGCTTTCGGTTCTCCTTTCCTAGATTAATTGTTTTACTTGTTATCTTTATATCAAATGTTAATATTATTGCTATTACTGAAATTTTATATTTTAGTATCCTCCAGTACTGACTTTTACAGTATTTGTTATCTTTCCCAACTTCAGATCTTATTTCTTGGGAACACCATTAACATTAATCATACAGCCTGCCCCATTAGTAATAAAAATACTGAAGTGTATTGAGAGCTGAACATTTCATTCTCATGACACAACTCTGTTCCTGTCACCACATTTGAGTTTCTTAGTCAATCAAACAATATTTCACAGTCAAAAATACTTTTTAGCTGTCCTAACCTATGTCCCTCTTCTGCTATGTATGCTAATTATCTTGCGTTTAATATTTCATGCAACTTTCTCATAGCTGTGTCCTTTGGATGTTTATCAAACTTACAGTGCTTACAGTGCTTAAAGTGTTTCTTCTGTATGGGCATGGGATCTCCATACAGAATATGAAGTAAGTTACCCAATATTTGCAGTATATAATGCTTGATTTCACAGATGTCTGAAAGACTGTAATTTCCTCTTACTCAGATCTGATTTATTTATAGTTACATAGTCCTATTGGTGAGTATATATCTTTCCTGGACCAGTTTATCTTTTTATTGTGTAACTTCAAAAATATGTGAAGACTTGCTATCACTCTTAGCGTCTAATTTATAATACTCAGCTGCTCAAAATTCAAAGTCCAAAGTTCCACTGAACTATTTGCATTGTGCAAAGATAGAATAAAAACATGCAACTTGCAACGAAGAGCGAATGTGCATATATAAAAAGTCTTGGATCCAGGGATATAATGCTGCATTGTTCATTAAAAAAAGTTCCAATTTTAACAGATAGGAAGCCTAATATTTACCCTTGCTTGTAAGCAAGGAGCTGTAGGTTTGAGTTTGACAGAAAGTAATACAGAAATGCTATGGATCAGATCTGTTGTGATCCTTGAATCTGTCCTAAGCTGATGAGGACCTGCCTATGGTGTAGGAGAAAGGAACAGTCTTTTTCTGAGAGTATTTGAGAGTGTGTTAAAACTGGATAGCTATCCAGAAAAAAGTGTGCTAAAGAAAAGTCAGCTTGAATACTGAAAGTTTCTGAACTTCACTGTGAATTTGAAAGCCTGTCTTCAAAACTAGAGTATAGAATAGAATTGTAGAATAATTTGGGTTGTAAGAGACTTTCAAATGTCATCTAGTCCAACGCCCCTGCAAATGAGCAGGGACATCTTCAGCTAGGTAGGTTGCCCAGAATCACGTCCAGCTTGGCCCTGAATGTCTCCAGGGATGGGGCATCCACTGTGCCACTATTTTTTCACCCTCACTATAAAGTATTTCTTCCACATTTCCAGCCTGAATCTCCCCTCTTTTGTTTAAAATCATTACTCCTTGTCCTATTGCAACAGGCCCTGCTAAAACATCTTTCCCCATCTTTCTTTTAGGCCCCTTGTAAGAGCTGAAAGACTGCAATAAGGTGTCCCCAGAGTCTTCTTCTGTCCAGGCTGAACAACTCCAATTCTCTCAGCTTTTCCTCATAGGAGAGGTGCTCCATCCCTCTGATCATTTTTATGCTCCTCCTCTGGTCCCTCTCCAACAGGTCCATGTCTTTCTTGTGCTCAGGACCCCAGAGCTGGATGCAGTACTGGAGGTGAGGTCTCATCAGAGCAGAGGGGCAGAATCACCTCCTTTGACCTGCTGGCCATGCTCCTTTGGATGATGCAGCCCAAGATACAACTGTCCTTCTGGGCTGCAAGCACACACTGCCAGGTAATACATATCAAATTTTTCATTCACCAGTACCCCCAAGTTCTTCTCCTTCGGGGTACTCTTGATCCCTTCATCCCCCAGCTGGTGTTCATACTGACAGTTGTCCCAACCCAGATGCAGGATCCTGCACTTGGCCCTGTTGAACCTTATGAGATTTCTCATGGGCCCACCTCTCGAGCCTGTCCAAGTCCCTCTGAGTGGCATCCTTTCTATCAGATGTGTCAGCTGCACTTAGTGTCATCTACAAACTTGCTGACAGCACACTCAATCCCACTGTCCATGTCACTAATGAAGACATTAAACGGTACTGGTCCCAGTACGGACCCCTGAGGGACGCCACTTGTTATTGGTGTCCATCCAGACATTGGGACATTGACCTCTGGACGTGACTCATCTGGCCAATTCCTCATCCACTGAACAGTCCACCCATCAAATGCATACCTCTCCAGTTTAGAGAGAAAAAAGTTTTGGAGGACTATGTGAGAGGCTTTACAGAAGTCCAAGTGGTAACATCCGTAGTCTTTACTTTATCCACTCATGTAATAACTGCGCCACAGAAGGCCACTAGGTTAGTCAGGCAGTACTTGCCTTTGGTGAAGCTGTGCTGGCTTTCCCTCCTAGTCCTCCATGTGCTGTAGCATGGCTCCCAGAAGGATCTGTTCCATGATCTTCCCAGCACAGAGGTGAGGATGACAGGTCAGTAGTTCCCTGGGTCCTCATCTCTATCCTTTTTAAAAGTGGACATGGTATTTCTCTTTTTCTAGTCACCATGGACCTCGCCTGACTGCCATAACTTCTCAAATATAATGGGGAGTGGCTTGTCAACTACATCAGCCAGTTCCCTCAGGACTCTGGAAGGAACCTCATCAGGTTCCTCAAATGATCACAAACCTGGTCTTCACTTACAGTAGGAGGGACTTTGTTCCCCCAGTTCCTACCTTGCGGTTCACCCACTTCAGAGATGTGGGGAGAAAGCCAATGAAAACTGAGGCAAAAAAGCTTTTGAGTACCTCAGCCTTCTTCTTGTCCATTGTTACCAGTTACCAGTCTTGCTCCTCATTCTTCAGCCTTCCTCTTCTGGCTGACGTACCTATAGAAGCCCTTCTTGTTATTCTTTGCATTCCTTGTCAAGGTCAGGTCCAGCTGTTCCTTGGCCTTCCGGACCACATCTCTGCACAAGTGGGCAGTGCTCCTATACTCTTCCCAGGATATCTGTCTTTGCTTCCACTGCCTGTGCATTTCCTTCTTGCCCTTTAGGTTGACCAGGTCGTGGCTCATCCATGCTAGCCTCTTGCCTTCCTTACTCCATTTCTTACACCTGGGCATCACAAGCTCTTGTGCTTTGTGGGAAGCAACCTTCAGGAGCTGCCAGCTCTTTTCTGCTCCCTTGTCCTTGAAGGCAGTTTCCCAGGGGGTCCTATTGAGTAAGTCCTTGAAGAGCTGAAAGTTGGCTATCCTAAAACTCAGGGTCCTGACTCTTTGACTGTCTCATCCCTCTCAGGACTGTGAACTCTGTGAGTGCATGATCACTGCAGCCCAGGCTGTTTTCAAACTTGATATCGCCAATGGAGATGAATGAACCATGCATGATGAATAAACAAGCATGGTTCATTGATCCTTCTGTGTGTCCATGTGTCACCCCTAGCCTTACCCACCTGATACATGGTAAATGCTCTAGTGGAATTAAACTATGGCAGTGCCAATATTTACTCTTAAAGGGATAATCATATGGCATTGATCTAGGATGCTTGTCAATTTGAAGAATATTTTTACTGTCCATAGTTCGCTTCACTGCCTGACAATGAATCCCCAAAGAAATGCAGCTCTGGCCATACAGTACTCATACAAACTTTTGTGAATGTGGAAACAAGAAGTGTGATATTTTGAAGGCTGCCTTTCAGGCCACATCTGAGTTTTCTAGTTATTGGAGCAGATCTGTTTCTTGACATGCACAGGAAGGTGGGGCCTACCATAATCCTTTGAAGAGATGTCTCTTCCAATGGTATTAGATAAATGACATCTAAATACAAAAATGTGTGGGAGATATTGTAAAAGTTTAAGTTATGTAGACCCAATTGCTTTCTGTTCCTACAGTCCACCCCAGGCAGTTTGCTGATGGACCTGCTACTGTCACTACTAACTCTAGCATCTATTCAAGTGAGGAATCATATAGTTTACAGGAAAAAAAAGACCTTAATGGTCCTCTGCTATTCTTACAAATGAGAACTGCCAGTCTAAAACTTGTATATAGTATTGAAGAGCTTATTCTTGCTTGTTGCAGAATCACTGTATCTTTCTTGTGTTGTATTTTTTTTTAATAAGCAAAGAGACCCAGCTAGTAATGAGGAAACAAGTATGTTCATGGCCTAAGATTCTGATTGGTTTTGGCCTGGCCAAAATGTAAGCTTCTCTGTACCCTTTTGGTTTTTTGCTGCAAACACTTGCTCTGGAAAGACTTTTGTTTAGATCAATATTGAAGAATTGCTGTTCTTCAGAAGAATATTCATATGCACGTAAACCCAGTGACATTTGCTTGGAAATATGCTATTCATGCTGAAATGATCTGCCTCCTGTTTTACAAAAAATTCTTTTCAGTCAAGTAACTGGCAAACAGAAACAAGTCAAAGGAATACAGTAAGTAACCAAAGTAATAGTTTGCAGTGGACCCTTGGGCAGATATGGTCACATAAAGTGTTTATGGTGAAATTGTCCTGGGTTCAGCAGTAGCAATCATTTTTCTCCTTCTTAGTAGCTGGTGCAGTGCTGTGTTTTTGATTTTGGT
>WYDI02036421.1:0-20450 GCA_009867235.2 Psittacus erithacus | reverse complement strand
CAGAGACAGGACACCTGACCCAAACTAGCCAAAGAGGTATTCCATACCACAGCATGTCATGCCCAGTATATAAACTGCCCCCAGTTTTTAACCAGCATGACTGTCATCCGTGAAATCCACCACCACAGCATAACACAATTTAGTTGATGATAAGGAAGCTCAAAGAAAGACATGAATATTGCACAGTGAATATTGCAGTTCTCCAAGGTAATTTTCTTTCTTTTTTTTTTTTTTGGAATTAAAAAAGGGGGGAATTCCCTTTGCCTTTTTTGGTATTGCCATATAAAAACACATTGTCCCTCAAAAGCTCACAGGTGTTTTCTGTTACTGCTGCTCATGCAATGCACCCTGGTGCATATCGCTTATGCTGAGGCCAGGAAACGCTCAAGTGACAACAGGATAATCTAGCAGAAATCAGTTCCATGGTGTAGGAGTAATCTATCATTGTATGTCATACATCAATTCACGTTGGTTATTGAATTACAATGAAACTAATATGGTCTTAAGCAAGGCTGAGCAAACAAGATCATTATGTAGTTAAAGAGATAATCAGAAACTCATTTTGCATTGTAAAATTATTGAATTAGAATTATTAAGACTGCCGGCAAAATCCAATCCCTTTATCAAGGTAGATTGTCAGCAGACTCCCAGCACTCATTCAGAAACTGGGAGGCATGCAGCAGCTTTAAAAGTGAAACAGGTTTTGTCTATTCCTTCACAACAAACCCTTCTGTATTTGCTAACTCAGTACTAATGAGGCACTGCAGTAAAAGTCATTGTGCTTTGCTACCTGGAAGTTTTCAATATCAAACATGAAAGAGATGCTTTCTGGAAATCTTTTTTGGTTTTGTTTTTTGTTTGTTTTGGTTTTTTTTTTGTTTAGAAAAACTAAATGAGATTTTTTTTTTTTTAAATTTAATATTATAGTAGAGCAGTGATCATATAACACACATACAGTTTTATAATTGCTCTGCTTATCCAGAGCTTTGAAGTTAGTCCGTATGAATATCTCTGAGATTTAACAAATACTGCTTTTGATTTCCACCCAAGGCAAGCCAAACAGTTTTATTCTCTAGCGTGGATGGATTCTGAGTCGTGTTTCATGCTAGAAAAACCTCAGAAACAAAAATTCATATCCAGCTGCTCTCTGTAGTGCAGAAATTCAAAAAAGAAAACAGAAACAATCTGTAATTCAGAATTTATTGGCAATTTGATAGCGCACTTATCTGCAACAACACAAGCAACATAAACAATTGGAGCGCAGAGCTGTTTGGTCTGGAGGCCTTAAGAAAAGGGTGTTTGAGAATGTGTGAATATATTGAGACTATAAAAATAGCAGCAAAAGCATTAAACTAAGTAGGACTAGAGTGAACTTACCTTGGCAAAGGGAGTGAAGTCAGACAACTCTTCTCCTTGTGAGTAAAGCCCCTGGTGCTGGAAGGATGAAGAGAAAAATTCTGAACATAGCAGGAAAATAATACAATTGTATTTTCTTTTTTAAATAAAGCTCCTGTTTTTAAATCATAGTAAATACCTCATCTATAATTCTTTGAGAAATTCTTCTGAAGTACAGCTGTGCTCTGAATTTCCCAGGAGATGGAGCCTAGCCACATTATCCTTTTTAAACAGATGTGGTTTGTAAATATACTTACTTTGGCACTTTAACTACATCATCAGGTGGCTGTGGAGATGAGGCCAGCTGTGTCTCCACACTGGTTTAGTTCCCCAAACAGATGTCCCCCCCATGGCAAGGCAGAGTTTAGCAAATCACCAGTTTTAAGAACTGCCACCATGGAAAAACATCAAGACATCCATCATCATAGCATTTTCTTTTCCCACCTGAATGCAAAATTGTACGAGGAGCTATCAGTTACAGGAGGAATGCTCCTCACACCTACTTTTGGCTGAATTAAGGAAAACTTGCCTTTAACCCACCTTGCAGTCCCGCAAAGCCAGGCTCTAGTGGAAGGTGTCCCTGACCATAGCAGGGGGGTTGGAACTAGATAGTCTTTAAAGTTCCTTCCAACCCAAACCATTCTAAGATTCTGTAAATGTGGCATATTACTATTCAAGGAAACTCCTAATGCTGGAGCTGCTTCTATTTGTCCAGCCGTAGAAGGGCTGAGATGCCAAGCTAGACTCAGGCCAACATAAGTGAAAAAGCGGGCTGCAATTTGCATAAAGGAAGAGCAGCAGCACTGAGGAAACCCTGATGCCCTCCCCATTCCTCTGCTAAAAGCATAATCTAACCTAGAATCATCTCAGCTACACATCTACGGTTTTGATGAGTTTTAAAGGGCAACAGGACTTTGAGCTGGAGGATGTCCCACATCAGTCCAGGCTACAGCAGAAATGGAACTCTTGAGAGACATTACACCAGCTTGTGCCTCCTGCCTGGGACTGGTGGAGAAAGATGGTGTGTTGCTATCTCCATTCTGTGCCTTTATCACAGCCTCAACCAACTTGCTGTAAATTATTCGAGTTCCAGCTGGCCAAGATTTAAGGGCAGTCTAAAAAAAAAAAAAAATTAAAAAAAAAGAAAACCTATGTGGTAAGATGAGTGGCTCTTTGAGAATGTGCTCATGGGTTTTTCTTTGGTCTAATCCTGCTGGCTGTGTTTGGCACCATCCACTACAGCAGAAAATCATTGATCCCGGATAAGTCTGCTATGCCTCTTCTCCCCTACCATCCCACAGAACCTCCAACAACAACCTGTGAAAGGCGCTGGCAGATAAAAAACTGCTTTTTTTACTGACATAAGTCTTTAGAAAGGATCAAAGCCAGTAAACAATTAGCAAGCAATGTACCTACAAAAGTACAAGAAAAGTGTCATCTGGCAAAACCAGGAATGCTAACAACACCTATTGCCACAAACACCCTGTCATGCTGTCACATGGTTGAAATCACTAAATGAAACAGGTAATTATTATAAATGGGAAATGCCACTTCCCAGTGTCCTCTTCCCACTGAATAAATGAAAGTTGTTTACTCTGGTTTCTTTTCAAATGGTTATTAAAGATGATACAGAGGTAAAAGTGTCCTGGTAATTTAGTAGATTCCTGGCACTAAATTTCCTCTTACTGGATTTTATTTAATTAACTCCATTTTTTCTTAGCAAATCTTAACCTTTTCACATTAGAAACTCTTCCAAATTATTTAACATAAAATTTACTTCTTATTCTTGAATAATCAAACTCTCATGCTTCCCCCACAAAGGTTTACATGGAGATCAGCAGTGGTCTCTGTCCTCCAAATGCTCTTTCACATCCAGTGACAGAGAAAGGACACTTAATCATGCTGTTTTCTTAGCCTGAGATCTGTTACAGTTCTTCTTTTAAGAAAATCTTGAAAATAGTGCAGAATTATTGCCTTCCTGACTAGAAGTTAAAAAAGTCTTCTACTCTGAAAAGACCGAGCATGAAAATTAAGCCAAAGGTATAATTTTTAACTATTCCAGTTCCAGCTGCTTTTCCACTCTGAATTCTGTTTTAAAGATGAGTCCATCCAAACTCCCTTTCAAAACAGTTTCAGCCACTCTCATTTTCCTTGATTTCACTCTCAGCTTGAAACCTCTTAACGCTGTGGTGCATCTCAACCCAAGCATGATGAACTCTACCAGCCTCCTCTCCCTTGGTCTTCAGTGTTGTTCCCAGCAGTGCACCATTTCCTATGTCATCTCAGACTTTCTTAGTACATCAGCAAACAGATTTTATCTGGCCTAGTGAAGATTTTCCTGCTGGAACACAGAAGCAGGTTTGCAATGCAAGGGTCATCTGGCTCTGCTGTGTTATCGGCAGGTTTGACAATGACTAAGCTATAACTACATTTTGGCACAATTAAAAAAAGAAAGAAAAAAAAGAATAAACCAGCATTCTAAGCATAGGGAACATTACCCCATTAAGAAGTACTGTGACTCTGTCATTCCCCTTCAGAAGCTGAAGAAGGAAAATGAAGATGGGGGTTTCAGTAGGGTGTTCACTAGCTGCCTGATTGTACCATTCCTTTGACAGCAAACAGATATCCAGAACTTCTTAGTGAATTGATGAGTTTTGGTGAGATATCACAGGCCCAGCTACTGAACTTGAAACTATTCAAATGTAAAAAAAAGTAAAAAGTACTTTTTTAAACCTGGAAGTATGAGCACACAACAAAAATATAATTTGTGCCAAAACCATAATTGTATGCTGATTTTATTTTTTTTTTAACCGTTCAAACTTTGTCATCATCTCAAAGTGCATAATCCTTTTGGTTAGGAATATTTTGAATACAAGTAAAGGACATTTGAAAACAGACAGACTGAGAGTTGGGGTTGTTCAGACTGCAGAAGTCTCTAGGGAGACCTTAGAGCAGCCTTTCAGTACCTAAAAAGTCTGAGAAGAAAGCTGGAGAGGTATGTTTTTCAAGGGCTTGTGAGGATAAAAAAAGGCTTCAAACTGACAGAGAGCAGATTTAGATTAGATATTAGGAAGAAGTTCTTCCCTGTGAGGCTGGTGAGGCACTGTCACAGATTGCCCAGACAGGCTGTGGCTGCCCCATCCCTGGCAGTGTCCAAGGCCAGGCTGGATGAGGCTTGGAGCAACCTGGTCTAGTGGAAAGTGTCCGTGTCCATGCCCATGGCAAGGGGTTGGAACTGGATGAGCTTTAAGGTCCCTTCCAACACAAACCATTGTGTGGTTCTATGTGAACTGAAGAATAGGAAGGGGCATAGCTGATGACAAATTTATCTGAAAACTGAGCTCAGGGTAACATGGAATCCTCTGGTACAGGAGGCTGGGCTCAGTGGCCATCTTGTTCCAGCAACCTTCTGGTGGCCTTGTGAGTAGGTCCATAATTTATCTCTTTTAGGTTTTGCTGTTGTAAAGTTGAATGTCTATTTTAAGCCATACACTCATTCAGCAGTCAGTGTAGAGAGGTAAGCATCTCCTAGAGGCAACTCAACATGCTCGGAGGTAAGTATGCCTAAGATACAAGAGATGAATAGCCATGAAGGAAATTTGAGGCAGATACACTAAAAGAGATGATTCCTTCTAGTCCAATGCAAATTTGTTGGTGTGTCTGGTTTCTTGGGTAGTCATTTAGCACAGAAATGTCAGTGATTCTCCCTAATTTGAACCAGTTAATATGTCCGAGTGACATAAAACCCTGCTTGCAGCGCTTTGCCACAGAATTGACATGGTACACCTCATCTTTACTTCGGCATTAATCACCCAAACATTAAGAAGAAAAATCCATATTCTGTATAATGGGAAACTAAAATATTTGATAAACATATAGCAAAGTAAATACAGAGTCATTTTCATAACTATAATACATAGCTTACAATCCTGTGTTCAACTTACTCTTGACTTTTATGCCAGCAATATATGTGGTTGACAGGGAAAGCAGATCCTGAATGCCTGACTGACACCTTAAATGTGATGGATCTGTAATTGCAGGCAACATAACAAGATGACTAGCAGAAAAGGCCCTGGTATTTGTTTGCCTCAGATCCCTAAGTGCTTGGCTTTCAAGCCTGCTTGGATCCAAGCAACAAGAATATTAAAAACTGCAAAGCCAAAAATAGGTCCAACATCCCAGTTAAAATAAACTACAGATAATCTCTTGTGTTAAAATGCAGCCCAGTGAAAACAAAGCAAACTGTGATGGGGATTCCTGTGCCTCTTGGATGTGAGCTTCCTGTTTTTTCATGTGTATTATCCTATTTCTTTAATTTGAATGTTATTTCTTTGCAGGGATGCTGTCTTGTACAAACCCTTGTACAAGTCTTGGTGAAAGAAATCTGTGGGTTTTTTCCTGTTGGTCCATACATTGATCATTCTTTTTGTTCTGGTCCCCCAGCCCATTCCTTTTCTCACTGCATTTCTTGTACAAGGTTTTGATAGTATTCCTAGCCCTGATCTTCTCTGAAATTCATGTGGTGGATCTCAGACCATGCAATAGACGTCTGAGTGTCACTGGGTTGTTAATCCTTTCAGGACTGTTGATCTGTCTGACTCACAGAGACCATGTTCTGTCCCCTTGACAAAGCCCTGCACTCAACACATTCACAATCTAAAAAGAGGGGTTTTTGTGTGCGTGTTTCTGATTTACTTGGGGATGCACAGCTGAATACCTAGAAATGAAACAATCAGAAACGAGTAAATATATCTTAGTTGTTAGAAACATGAGCAACAACACACTAATGGGATGTCCTGGGTATTTGCAGCTGCTGCATATGCCCAGTGAGGAAACAACCTGAATCCTTCTGCACCAGCTGCTTTGCCCCATGGGGAGTTTGAAGCTTACAGAGACACCCCACCTCAGTATTGTTAACATTTCATACCCTTGATAGGCTAAATCAGTATCCCTTTTAGGCATTTTGTGTCTTCACAACAATTAAGGGACTCCAAGTGAAAGTAATAATAAGAAATAATACTAACAATACAGCTACTTGGAAGAAGCTGTGAGCAGGAGTGTGGCTTCCTAGCTTCTATTTCTTTAAGCCTGAACATATAAAATGTATTTTCAAAACTCTGTTACTTGATTGTTACAGTTTCTGCATTTATTCCTAACCATAACAGTTAGAATTTAGATTTCATAAAGAACAGAGACATCCAGGATAAGGTTTCCAGGAAGATATATGTAAATCAAAAGATTTTGAATAAAGATTGAAGAAATTAAATGAGAAAGAACCAAGTGAAATATTCATGGCAGGGTATTTTAGTGTTGTTCTCCCAGAGACTCCTGAGGCTCCTGAATAGGGAGCTTGGGTAGACATGTTTCATCTACCAGATCTGGGCACAACCTCTACTTGACATCCAGATACTGAAACCTTGAAAATCTGGAAAGGGATGCAACAAGAAAGCTCACTGTGTAGAAGGCTGGTGGATCTTTCTCTGCTCTGTGCCTTGTTTTTCTTCTCACTTGAGGAAACCTGAAGCTTAGTCCTGGTGACAGAAAGAAACTGCAGCAACCGTGTCCTGCTCCTCCTATTCCTCATTGTGCCCAGGGATGCAGGAGCCAAGCAGTGAGCTCTGTTGATAGTGCTATCCAGCAAGACAGGCACGGTGAAAGGAGTTTACAATTGAGTTTGCAGTTTGGAGAATTTCTCCAAACAAAGACAAAGTGGCAAGAAGGAGCTATGCTCACTCGTGCAGCTTATTGCAGCAAACCAGCCTGTGCAAAGCCAAATCTGGCTGGACAACTGGGCTTCCTCAGGCATGTGATGAAATACAAGGAATTGTCATTGCACTCTGAAAAGATTCTTTCTCTTTGAAAAGTCAGCATGTTAATGGAAGGGCCTTTAACAAAGGTGCTAAAGTAATCACCTTGGTGACTGAAACTGATAATGTTAATGTCATCAGCCAATTCAGCTTGAGGAAGTGATGTGCAAATTTCATGTCATTCACCACAAATGAGACAGATCTGTGATGGGTTTGGCTGCAGGATGTCTGGAGCATTAAATTTCACCCAGCCAAAAATCAGGAAACCCTAAACTCATCTAGGCTGTGATTTTGGAAGAAGTGTGAAAGAACTAGGTGCTCAAACCTGCGAAACTTCAGGTGATATGGCTTCACGGAGTCTAATCAAGAGTGTCTCCAGGTATTTTTCCTTTGCATTGTAATGCTGTGCAGAGCCACCATTGATTCAGGGGAGTTTAATTTGTCTCTACTATATGCATGTGTGTTTCACTCACACACATGCTTTCTGAAAAGAGCTGTAAATGACTTTTTATGAAAAACATGCACTCGCATATTATTTCTTTTTGTGTCTAAGAAAAATGAGCCTTTTCATTTAATTTGCTCCAATTTCTCCTTTCAGTCTTCCCAGTTACAGACCTGTAGACTGCAATTACTGTATGTTTTATCTGCTCTCACAAAAGGGTAGAAGAAATCGGTAACACAAGTGTCAGCAATACTGGTGTGGGGGAAGGCAAAGCTCTGCCCTCAGCCATCAGAAGTATATTACCAGTTCAACCACTTCTAATTTTTTGGTGACTGCAAGGGGGTTATGTATCCGGACCAGTTTTGAATTAGCATCATTGTTTTCAAAATACAAGCACTCCTGCTATGGTAGCAAACATGCAGCATGATTTGAGTCTGCTTTCTGGCTTTTTACACCCGCCTGCTGACCCAACCACACATGATAAATAAAAGCAATAATTCTCAATGTAACAATCCTTTTTGGCCCTGATGTGGTTAGTTGGCTGGTTGCTTGGAAGGTTTTTCTGCTCCTTAAAAGAGTCTGTCATCTGGCCCAGCTCAGTGTTGCTCTACAGGGATTATTTGAGCATGGTGAGTTTAGTTCTGCTGAGACTCTTCTTCTTACAGCCCTGGAAATGAGAGTGGTCCAAGGCCATACAGCCACAATTCAGTAACCTACAGGACATCACAGCATTTTTCTTATGTTACTTCGAGGTTCATCCGCAGATGGTGGTGCTGTAACAGCCCTAATTTGCCTTTGAAACTTCTAGGGTAAATCCAGAAACTCAACTTTTTACTCCAAGTAAACTTGGAAAAGGATTATTGCGCACTTAAATTTCAGCTATCGACCTAGGCTTGCCATGTCAATAGACCAGAGATATTACAAAGTACTGACAATAAAAGGAGAAAAAAATCAGTTGTTTAAACTTCATTCCAGTTTTCTATTGTGCTACCGAGGAAGGCCTTGGCAGCTACCGAATTGTCAAATGTGGGGTGTTTTAGTGTCAAGACAGTAACTTAATATGAAGAAACAGAACCAGACAAAGCCAAGAATACCGACTACGCTTAAAGACCTAAAGCAGCAAACAACATCTCAGCCATTTAATTGGAGAGGCTGAATGTCTCTGTACCAGCAGAGTCCTGCCCAAGCTGCTAGCAATCCTTTTAGACAAGGCAGGCACAGAAAGTGGGTGCACTGAAGGTCAAGGTTTTATATGTGTTTCATAAACCCCTGACTAATAAAAAATTGGGACTTTTGCAACAGGGACTATGAAACGCTTTGTGAAAAGCTGCAATGTTATTGACATATTTTACATGATTTCAGAAGTCCTACCTTCAGTGCAGTTTCCCACTTGAGTCCTTTGGCCTTCACTGAAAGGTAGGAGAGGAAGGGATTGAGCAAACTGGGGGACTGTAGGCAGACAGCAGACTGGAAAGGAGAGAGAGCAAAAGAATTAAATTACTGATAAGGTTTTCCAGGAATTCATGTGGTCCTGTCATGGTACTAATGCACATCAGGTTAGTGAAGAGGCATGATGAGAAACTGACTGAAAGCCTCTATTTCAGAAATACAAAGTATGAGCAGTTCTGAAGAGGGGAAAGATGGCATGGTATCAGAGCTCACAGGGACGAATTCTGAAGTTCTCATTGTCAGGAGAAACCTTCTGGAGAAGCTTGACTGAAAAAAAGGTTTTGTTACATTAGCCATGCCCGAAGCAGAATGGCTTGGAAAAGAATCATTGTTGAGTGGGAAATCTGATGAAAAAAAATAAGGCTCATCAATTTTCCTCAGGTTGGTGTTTTTTTTTTTTGTGGTTGTTTTTTTTTTCTACCAGCAAACCTATAGACTAAATTCGGATTTTTTTTCCATTTCCTTTTTTCACCTCAAATTTCTCCCTCATTTTCCCTTCGTTCTTATTTCATGTTGTTGAAGGGATACACTAGGAAATGAAAAACAGGGAATAGAGAAGAAAAAAGAGGTTATATTTTTTTAATATGATTGCCTTCTGTTTTCATCATATGAACTATATTTTCCATATACATTTATTAAGAGTCTTTGGTGTGACAAACAAATAATGATCTGAAACTTTGTGGCCTGTTCATTTCCTAACATAGGCCTGGGCTTTGCTGACAGGGTTAATTTTTGCAGCAATATACACAATCTTCTAGATGAAGCTGGCAGTGAAAGGAGCTCCCTCAGAATCCCTCAATGACAATGTGACCCATCTGGAGGACACACAGAAAGAGAAACTTGGGTCCAGCTTTGTAAGAATTGGTTAAGAACCTCTCACTGCATAAAAGCAGAAAACCTTGTCGTGATCACTCCCGGGAGGTAATTTAAGTTAACTAGGCAATTTTGGCCAGTATTCAAGCAGGAAGGGATGTGAGCCTTCTCAATCTTTCTTTGAAGTCATAGATATATATGAGCATACTGAGAACATCTTTGATAGGCTCCCAGCTTCTGAATATTGTAGTTTCTGTAATCACATTTTAAAACCTTTTTGATAATAATCATCCCATCAAAGCGTCCTTTTATGGCTTTTCATGTCAGGCTGGGTCAGCAGCATCACGCTGTGGTATGTAGCATGGCATTAAATCAGAGAGTGATGTATCTTAACTGCAGAGATCAAAAACAGGGGAAAGAAACACATGGTGCTGCACTGTACTGATCCTTTGACTCGTATGTATATATTTATTACTCAACCTGGCCAACCTTCTCTCCTGGTTCCCACTATGTTCTCCCCTGATGAGTGCTGTTGCAGGTAAAAGGCAAGGTCTTTAGAAAGCCAAATTTTTAACAATAAAAAAAGTCAGGATAACTTGCAGAAAACCTCCCATGTATGCTCCTGGCCACATAGCAGAGAGTGTTGCTTAGGGTTAGTGTTTCAGTAAGCCTTTACCTTCTACTCAAAGAGAAGGAGTTAACACAGACTTGTGGCCAGGACGGACTGCAGGAACAGATCCCCATGGTCTGGGCTCTCATGGTTTTTGAGGAGGTGGAACCATTTGGATATTCACTAAAATGTCTTTTTACAGATGATCAGTCAAAATTTCAACAGCTGGGCCAGTTTTATTTATCTCTGAAGAAATATAATGGTTTTCACCTCTCTGGGCTTTCGTCATAGTTGGTGTTGCATTTTCTTTTATTTGCAAATTTAATGTTCTGAAACTGTTTCTAATTTTCTTTATTTCTTCTCCATCATCCCTGACTTCATGGTATTGTTTTTCTTCTCTCACTTCTGCAACGTCAACTTTTTTTCTTGTGTTTCTGTATTTTAGTAGCTTGCTTCTGATAAGAGCAATTACTTCAGTGTGAATAAAGCAAACTTCAGCAAATACCTCCATGCTATATCAAGCATGCTGAACCCAAGAAACCAGCTGGGATAAAGCCAGGGGCAGACTTAGCTTTATTGAACCTTTTCTGTGCTCTGTTCAGAGAGCTGTTTTCTCTGTTCGCCTCCTAAAGCAAAAAAAGGGCTTTTTTACCTTGTTTGCAACACTGAATGAGGAGCAATCCTGAGACTTGCAGACCTGGACCAGGCTGGTTTGCTCAACAGCTAACAGTTGAAACACAGAGCTAGGAAGACACATTGCCAGTCCTTAAATAACATCCCCACAGGGTCGGGATTGCAGGCTTCACCTCTGTCCCATGGCTTGCTCCTTCAGAGAAACAAGATTCCTTATGCTTTCAATTTCTCATCTTCTTCCTTTTTATCCAAGATGACACTAATGTACTAGTGCTCAGAGCAGGGGGAAATTGTTGTTCCCTCCACAGACAGAGCCTGCAGCTTGCTCACAGCTGTGTGAAAGATGCATTACACTAATGGAGTTTTCTTGTTTTTTGTTTCAGATTGGGTAAATCCACAGTAGGACTGCATCTGATTTCTAATCCATTAGTTGCCTCTTGCCCCTGTTGGAAAATGACAAGTTATGCTCTCCATCTCCCATCTCAATTAACTTTCTCTTCCAGCTTAAGCAAGTTCCAACTTTGGGATTTTTTAGCTAGAGCTGTAATTTTCATCACCACTTGCCCTGATCCTGGTGCTTTTTGTGCCCACTCCAGAGGGAGCAACACTTCAGGGACAAATGCAAAAGGACTTTGTGGTCAGGACTGCATGACATGGCCATTGGAAAGTTCAGGAACTCCCCTTGAGTATCCTCACTCCTAGTTTTACAAGGGTAGAAAGTATGGCAGCACACAAAATCCTTTTAGGGGTTGGTTGCAACCCAGTTGGTTCAGATCTGATTCAGAATCTTCCACTGAAGGCTTGCTGCATCCCAGGCATTTGACCTTTTGTGTCCAATTTCAGCATGAGAAATTTAAAATTGTTACATCTTCCATTTGCAAATGCACCTAAATGTCAATGAAACAACAACTGGACAAATTGGCATTGCTTTACTCCAGCTTTACACTGCTATAGTCTTTGAAATCCAGCCGTGTGTTTCAGAGGTGAGTGTAATTCATATTACATAGGATTGCCTTCAGCAGTAAGAGTTAGACTTGTGATTGTTCTCAGTGTGCTTTTTGCTATCAAGTAGTGCCAAGTTCTAGCGTTGTCAGTGGAGAAGTCACCAAGAGTTCAGTGCTGTCAGGAATCTCATGCTTTTGTTTTTGGCACAAGCAGCACAACAACATCACTTAAATTTAATTCTCTTGAAAAGAAAAAGTCAACTATGCCTCTCAGTACAAGATTTCAGGCAGGTTTGTTAGTCGATAATTACTCTTAAACCATCATGGCTGTTGCTAAATAGTCATGTTCCTCACAGACAGCAATCTGTTACAGGAATGATTACATTATGCTTTCAATAAGAAAGCTCACAAATTGATTTGTTTTCTATTAACCAGTCAAAAACTCTAACGCATTGTGAAGCTTGGCTACATGAAGGATGAGCAAGTGCTGGGCAATATCCTCTTCTAGCTTCTAAAAAATTAGCTGTTAAAATTTTAACAGCAAACTGTTACTCGATTTCTCCTATAAGAGGTTTTCCTATTTCACTGCTACCTACTTCATGTCTTTTGAGGTCATTTCATGCTTCACTATACCCTCTTTCCCATAGCCAGTGACAAGGCATGCCAAAACATGCATTTTCCCTTCAGGTCAGCAGAAAAACCCCAACATCAAAGGAACACAGGCCGAGCAGGAAGTTAATAGATATGCATAATTTAGTTGTGTAAGTATTTCCTCTGTCCATAGCACAAAAAAAGTGCATGTATCAGATGGGTGCTGGGAGGAGGAAGCTCCTGCTACCAGCAAAGATGCAACTCTGATCTCTTTGCTCCCTGCTGGGAAGCACCAGCAGCTCTGGCTTTTCCTGCAGCCACAGCCTTTTGTCTTTGGTCTGGTCCTGCTGTGGGGGAACACACAAGTTTTACTTTCAGGCAGGATAAGAGCAAGTGAAGGAAGGTCTGTCTCTCAACTCAAATGTGCAAAAGGCTGTCAGGCAGGGCAGAATCCTGGTTTCCAATCCCTTGCCTTAGAGCTGCTCCTATGCTTTCTGCAAGGCTGTCTATCATCTGCAACAGCACTTAGAGAAGTTTTTGCCAGCTGACCTCAACATATAGACTGGATGCCCTCTGTTCTTTCCAGCTCTAATTCCTAGGATACTGTGTCATGTTTTCCTTTCTATTCCCTCTGCTCCTTTCAAGCTTCAACTTGTTCTCTCCACAGTGGCCCACAAACAGCATTTGTCTCAAGAGGGAGAGGTCCCTTCCATGATCGGGGAAGTCTGGGTTGCATCCCCTCCATCAGAGCTGGGGTTTGAACTTCTAATCCATAAACTAGATGCTAAGCTGCTGTATGAAATGAGTGTGGCAGTATGTTACCTCCTGTGATACCTAATGAAAGCATGATTGCAGCTCCATTTTAGAACAAGCACAGAAATCAAGGCTTAGGAAGAAGTTATATGCATGAGCTGATCAGCAACTGGATACATGTATTTTCACATAACCCTGTCACAATAAACCTAAGCCTTGGCTGGCACAGGACTTAGCCTACTGAATGCCTTGATAGCTGTCTAACAGAGGTGCTTTGTACCCAACATATGCAATTTTCTGTCTTGCAGTCAACATGAACAGCAGTTCTGGGTCTGGATTCCCTCTAGGTCACCCACCTTACCAGAGCCACTATTCAGAAACCAGGGTTTTTACCAGGGAGGCAGAAAAATGTGAAAGGGAGAGCAAAGACAAGTGGATTGCTGAAGTCAAGGGACACACTATAAACAAGCCCTGAAAGAATAAATTATCACCTGCAGATGGAGTTAGGACATGATGTGAAGACAGCTGGGTTCAAGGATAGAAGGATTTACTTCCAAAGTGTTTGGTCAATAGCACTCACATATCTGAGAGTTCTTTATAGTTACAGAAAAGCCAGTGGGCTTTTGAAAAGAGCATTTGTCTCTTGAAAACTAACTTCACTTTGTCTCTTGAAAACTGCCTAGATATAACTGTTCACATGAAAACCTGTACTGACAAGACTCTAAACACTACCTTCCATTTATTCAGGGTATGAATGTGGTGATTACCTGATCCTATATTTATGGCATTTGACATCAATAGCCAAAGTAGCTAGAACATATAATTAAACGATCAAACATGGTATTGTTTGAAAGCAATACAAAGCTTGGATTTATGTGCTAAGATATGTAATTAAGGTAGAAGACTAGGCAAGACTGATACAGGTACCAATCAGTAATAAATTCCAGTTTATTTTTATGCAAGGATTTATAATAAGTTCTTAAAAGTGGTTGAAGATATGATGATGATGGAAAATGAGATCAAATTAAACAGAATTCTATAAGCATGTCAGGTTGGACAATACTTTGTGCAACCCGGTCTAGTGAAAGGTGTCCCTGCCCATGGCAGGAGGCTGGAACTAGATGGCGCTCAAAGTCCCTTCCAACACAAACCATTCTAGGATTATATGATTGTATGATCTAAATTGTAGTGTTCCCATTAAACCTGCTGGAATATTGACAGCTGTGAGTAAAGCAGGAATATCAAGAGGAAGAACTGAATGACTTTAAGGCTTTTTTTCCTCTAGAAAAGTAAATCAATACAACCATTGTGTTGACATATGGTAGTATATTTGAAGAGACAGCAGAACACTGTGAAACCATAATGCTTAAGGAAGAATATTTGTCCCATCTGACGATCACCAGTTAGGAGGAATGAAAATGACATCTAGCTACCAACATGACAGGGCTGGAAGAAAACCAAATTCAGTCTTATGATATGCAGAGACAACTAATTCCAGTGAAGATCACCTTGATGCCAGTGGAACAGGCCCAGGTGAGACCTCATCTCTGTGCAGTTCTGGAGAGACTTACCGAAGGAACAAAAGAAAAGGATACTAGAACAATTGCTATGGAGGACAGGCACTGGTGATGTCATAAAAGAAGGTGAAGAGGTTTTGTGCTAGTTAGGTTTAATAAAGAAAGGCTAAGACAACATTTCATTGCTTTTTGTAGATGCCTGCAGAGGGACAGAAATACACCAAAAGTGAAGCAGACCGACTTCAAGTAAAGGATAATGCTGGCACAAGAATATGTAGGGGCAAACTGGAACTCATTTCAGCTGCTTATCTGAAGATCTGTAGCTATTACTACAGTGATGCTGAGGACTGGATCCTCGTTAGGATTCTGAAAGTGAGCTAAATCATTCTGTGAAGGGAATAATATCACAGTAGGTATCAGACTAAAGCAGATTTTAGAGGTTCTCATGGTCCCATTGTGGCAACAGAGAGCCCATTATCATTGATGCAAAGTCAAGATTCCTTAGGGGTTATAGATTATATCTTGAATCATTATTGCTTCACTGAACCTTTTGTTAACATCTCTGTTTAGTCAAAACAGACATAAGGTAAATACCTTGATAACTGAATCAAGAATCAGTATACAATAATTCATTGTATAAACACTGTAGCCTTTCCACATTAACAAGACATAACTATCTTGAGCTGAATCAACAAGGCTGTTAGGAAACAATGCAAGAAGGAACAATGATACAAGTTTTTATAAATTATTAGGTGTTCATCACTAGCAGCAGCTGCAAATTCACAGCAAAGAGCATCACTCTTGCCTAAACATAGGTAATTCCCTAAGAAATCTTTCTGAATTAATTACTGATTTATTGCCTCTTCCAGAAAAATCTGCAGTTAATGCTACCACACCAAATACCAAATGGACGTCTTTCTCTTCTTTTTCCATACAGAACTTTGCATTTTAGCCTGGGGCATTCCTAAATTCAGCATTTAATCAGGATATTACCTCTGAAGTGTAAAGATTGCTTTTTAATCTCCAAATCCCAGGCAGCTGATGTGTTAAATACAAGGGTATGTTATCCCTCTTTAGTACCTAGTCTTTAATCAGACACATTGAGGATATGCTGAAAACAGTGCCTCCTTACTTCCAACACCTAATTTTAAATTCCAGATTCTCCCTTTAGATGTTCTTGCTGAACAAGTTGAACACTCCAGGAAAAAAATATGACCTGGAATATGCAGTCTCCAAACACAACAGCACAGCTTGCTTGCAGAGTATTTAGATTTTAGAACAATACTTTGTAGGGCAGAGATAAATATGTAGAAGAGGAAAGTTATCTACTTTTATTTAAAGTCTGGAAAACTTGCCAAACAGCAAGAAGCTTAATAAGGTAATCTTATTTAGTTTAACCAAG
The DNA here is from genome assembly GCA_009867235.2 of Psittacus erithacus. Classification (NCBI taxonomy): domain Eukaryota; kingdom Metazoa; phylum Chordata; class Aves; order Psittaciformes; family Psittacidae; genus Psittacus; species Psittacus erithacus. The sequence goes on along the minus strand of WYDI02036421.1, from coordinate 4,094 downwards.
AGAAGTGAAAGCGATTACTTGATCTGTTTTCCAAGTACCTACATTAAAGATTTCTTTCAGGTGGGATCTTCCCAGGCTACTAGACAAAGCTGTGAGAAGACCTAGGTCTGAAATCAGAACCTAGGAGAAATCTGGCAGGAAAAACACACTGCACTTTTTGAGCAATAAAGCAATTAGCTTATGGTGTAATTTATCTGTGTGAGTAGTGAATTCTTAGACATGGAAAATCATTAAACTAAAGCACAGAGTTTACTTAAAGGAGATTTTTCAGCTCAGTCAGAATCATAGAATGGTTAGTGTTGGAAAGGACCTTAAGATCATCCAGTTCTAACTCCCTGCCGTGGGCAAGGATGTCTCACCCTAGACCATGTCACCCAAGCCTCTGTCCAACCTGACCCAGCGTATTCCAGTGCCTCACCACCCTCACAGTAAGGAACTTCCTCCTTATATCTAACCTGAACTTCCCCTGTTTAAGTTTAAACCAACAAGGAGTTTCCTGGAGCACTCCTATGGGTGCTTGGCAGGAGGACAAACAGGGCCCTAGGAGTTTCCTCTGGCTTTAAGATCTGTAATTCCAACTAAGACATAGCTCAGCAGTGTTTAAAATCATGGTCAGGACACTACAAGGTCTTGTAGGAGAAGATCTGGGTCAGGTGGAGAAATTCTGGGGAAAAAAAAAAGAAAAAAAGTTTTTCTTTGAGTCTTGCAATAATTTGCTGTGTTGTGCTTGGCCAAACTTCTAGTTTCTATTTAACTGATAAATTCCAAGGGGAATAATATCAGCTGAAACTGATATTAAAGCATCTGTGAATACTATCAGAGCACTCTGAAAAAAATATGGAGATGGATAGGTACTTTAGTGACTAAATAACCCTCTCCCTTCTGTGAAAGCTTTTGTCTTGGGTCTTTGTCTCAGTTGCGGATGTCTCAGATATTCCCTGTCCTAAGACATCACTTCGCTACATCCCACCAATGCTCTACAGCTCAGCACACCTTCGATAACTCATTAAGCCATGACAGCTCACTTGCTGCCTTCACATATCTGAGCCTTGAAGATATTGTCTCAAAGAAAAGAAATTAGTTTTGTTTTTTTGTTTTTCGGCTGTCTTATTTTCTGAGTTCCAAATTGTTTCTGGGCAGTTCTAACTGCTTTTAATAATGAATAATTTCTGTTCAAGAAAACTCAACATTTGACCATCAAATTTTGACAGTGTTCTTACACCACTACCTCAGCATTTTTGCAATTCAGAAATTATATTTTCAGGCTAAACTCCTATTTGAAATGGAATCTAGTTTAAGCTCTCCTTCTAGTTAGCAATCCTCTCCCTCCATTCTGGTAGGGCTCAGTACAAAACAGGAACACTTGATTGCCAAGAGTGGACTCTGCAAGACTGATTCTTCTGTGCTGCCTATATGCAGTAAAAGTTGACAATTCACAGCCACACGGGTACAGGCCAATGGCCTTATAGCAAATGCTGTCTAAGGAAAATAAAGATCACAGCTTTTGGTCTGTGGTGGATTTCTCAAATACTGTCTCTGATATTATGTTTGATAACGCTTAAGGGTAGAAAAAAATATATAAATTAGGTCCCTTTCCCTGCAGAAAACAGTACAGCAGCATCTGAGTTATAACACAACAGCATTATGCCACTTAAATCACAGTTTTAAGGGGTTGCTGATCAACCTCAGAAGCCTATATACCATCCTTCTTTTGCTCCTGAAGCATCTGAGCTCCTCATAATCTTTGACAGATTGAAGATAATAGCATGGCTTTCTAAAAATTGTCCCCATTTTACAGAATAAAATATGAGTGACAGTGAAACTAAGGGCCTAATTTTTCAGTAGTACAGGACACCTAGTCCACCTCCTTGCACAAAGGCTGTTTCAGTTTTTATCTAACTGCTGCAATTGCTCTTACACACAACCGTGCTCAGACAATCTCCCCCATGGAGAGAAATGTTCCCAGCTTCCCAGGCAGCCTACACCAGACCTAACCCAATAGATATTGGAGACTGATCCCTCTCTGCCTTACAGTTCATACCCCTAACTTTTTTGCACTGGATATGGAAAATTGATATTTCCTCTCTCCAGCAATATTTTAAACATTTAAGTTCTCATATATCCCATGTATGCTCTCTAAACTAAACAACTCGGCTCCTTCAGTCATATTTTCTAGCTTGTTAGGGTTTGGTTGTTTTTTACTATCTCCTGTTATTTCATGTTCTCCTTTCTTCCTGGGGCCCATATCTCGACAGCTGAGACCTTTTTATTATTGCAGAGACAGAAGGGTTTATTATTCAGTAGTCCTGTACACATACCCCTGGATTATTCTTTGCAAACTCTTCATCCACCTGTTCCCAGCTTGTATAGAAGCAATTGCTTGTTCCAAAGTGTAAGAGATGATTCTAATTTTTCCAGATTGTATTTACAATGAAAGTGCCTCTCAAACCAGTTTCCATTCTGACACAGAACACTGAGGACTTCAGATTAGTTCCAGCTTTTCCAGCCTTCATCCTCATTCTAGTTTCTCCATTCTTGTTTCAGTTTCTCCAGAAAATATCCAGAAATACAAATTATCTGACCCATCTTTTCACTTCTTTTTGCTGACTTTTTCTAAATACAGCAAAGCTTTTTGGTGTTTCAAAGCCTTCTGGCCTCTCTCCTATGCTCCACCCAAAGGGAGGGTGCTAGCAGCTGAAAACTCTGATATTGCTCCTGCTGAACACATGAATATGCTCAAATAAATTTCAGCAGACCCTTTCAGTTTTTAAAATGCTTAAGTGCTTGATGGCTCATATTCTATTTTTATAACTATCTACAGAATAATTTTAAGGGAATTTGATGCTAAGGTGACCAACTAGAAATATGGTTTTTGGAAGCTATGCATAATCAAGTATCATTCTAGTACACTAAAAAGCCTTGAAAATTCCACAAGAATCCAAAAGAACCTTAAAAACATAATTTAGGACTTAGAACCTGTGGGGTGGATACTAAAAAGATTTGTCATGTGCCCTGTCCCTATCCAGACCTAGCAGTAGGTACCTACCTTTAGACGCCAAAAGGATGTTCACAGGCTGGTCCTAGGCAGGACAGGCAAACCGGTGATGACCATGTGATGACCGGTGATGACCATGGCATAAATCACCATTCTCTCAAGTCCAATGCAACCGGGGAAGTTTTGTACTGTTTTCTCCCAGAGGGCTGTGATTTCTATGGAACTTCTGAGCACAAATATCTCCTGAGTAAGGTAAAATGCAAGTTTTTTTTTTAGTTTATGGTAAATCTAACTAGATGCAAGAGAACAGCAGTCACATGGATACCTAACAGCTTGTAAATTTGACTCTGTCCTAACCTGTCCTCACCATCAACCCTTGTGACAAAGGAGCATACGTCTTAAAGCTAGGAGAAAGGAAGAGTTATGATGTCATTTTTTCCAGCAAGAGATTCAAGGCAAAGAGTGATTGAGGTCCACTGACGCATATTTTAATATAATGCTTAATAAAAGTAGTCTTTTCCCAATGTCATGATACAGCTATATACAAGAGCTGACTTTGAACCCACATCTCTGAAGAACAAGCAAGGAGTGTAAATGCAGTGCCACCAACCATCTTTTTCTGCTGCAGTCCGATTTAAATGGTTGAAAAGATAGACTCAGTTTTGATGCATTTGAGATGCAATGGAAGTGGGATTTCGCTTCCCCCACTTTTAGAGCTTTTATTCATTATGCAGTTTACTGCAGGAAAAAATGAAACATGTAATTAATATCAAATCACCTCAGGTGATTTTTGTATTTTTCTTACATTCAACAGAAACTAGCACTGTGTGTGAACACTCACTTCCTCAGATGGCAAAATTTTATTTCTGCATGAACAGAACTGCCATATCGAATCATAGAATCATAGAATAGCTAGGGTTGGAAAGAAACCTAATATCACCAACTTCCAACCCCTCTGTCATAGGCAGGGACACCTCACACTAAACTATGTCACTCAAGGCTCTGTCCAACCTGGCCTTGAAACCACCAGGGATGGAGCATTCACAGCTTCCCTGGGCAACCCATTCCAGTGCCTCACCACCCTCACAGTAAAGAACTT
>WYDI02036420.1:100482-130560 GCA_009867235.2 Psittacus erithacus | reverse complement strand
TTGGTTAGTTTGGGTCAGGTGTCCTGTCTCTGCTTCCTCCCGGCTTCCCCTCCTCCCTGGCAGAGCATGAGACTCAGGAAGTCCTTGGTCAGAGTAAACATTACTCAGCAGCAACTAAAACCATCGGTGTTATCAGCGCTGTTCCCAGGCCGAAAGTCAAAACCACCGCACTGCACCAGCTACTAAGAAGGAGAAAAATGACTGCTACTGCTGAACCCAGGACAAGGGGTCAACAAAGCCATTAAATTGCAGGTTAATTTTGAAATTTATAATTGTATAATCTCATTTCTGACCTGGAGTTGTACAGACATGGCTCTGGCAGCAGCATGGAAACTGACAGATCATTTTGGCAGAAAGTGTGATGTGCCACAGTTCCAAGGGTCTGATTAAAAGGCTTTTAAATGATGCAACAGCCACCAAAATACAACTTTTGAAAACACTTTAACAACCCTGGGCAGCCATTTGATTAGAAGACTTAAGAGGGCATATGAATTTCACACAAAATATTCTGCAGTTTTAGTATTTCTCATAAAAATAAAATTAAAAACAAACAAACAAACAAGAACATAAACCTGGACAACCATGGTGAAAGAACTCTCATGTTAAAACTATGTTTATCTGGTATGAGATGCAATACTTGCCTGATCAGTGCCCCTACAATCCATTTCCTGCTCTAAACAACACTATTGTTGAATCCCACTGTACACTCTGTGAGTCTAAGAAAAGGGAAAAACAAAGAAAGGCCAAACAAAGGTAATTTCAGATCATGGACATAATGGTGCCTGGGCTTTCACACCTGACCATGGCCCAGGGCAGATGAAAACATTATGTCAGCACCTGATGTGAGAAACTGTTTCCGGCGCTCCCTCCTTCATTTGATTTCCAAAATGACCAGACCCCTCGGTCACCTCTCTGTTACCAACCCTCACTCTTGCTAAACTTCTACTGTCAAAGCATTCATGGGAAAGGTCCCAGGTGACATCAGCTGGATTTCCATTTTCCTTGCAGCCTGTAATCCCCTCCTCTGCTCTGCTCCCTTCCTGAGTAGATAACTGAGCCCGGGCAAAGTGCAGTGCACAAGGGTTTGGGATTTCTGCTAATGCAGCTCTGTCACACCTCACCATATCCCAGCTGGGCTTACTTGGGCTAATAGACATTGGTACAAAGCTTACCCATCTAAACAGAAAAGTAGCTCAAAGGAAGTGATTTCTGCCAAATATTGAGTCTATAATAACTATGTGGCTATGGTCTTGAACGCAAACTAGCACCACGGTTTAACAGCTTTAGCGGGCTGCACTACTGTAACTAAGCTCTTTTGTCTACCTCTGCTGAATGGAGAAAGCAAAGAAGGTATAAACAGCCAGGACAAACTCAATGCTGAGGTATCATATTTACCAATTAAATACCACTTGCTAAGCAAGAGCTACATTCTCTTTCACTCACCAGGCACTTGGATTACCAAGTCTAAACCAGGAAACAATGGTTATGGAAAGTTGTTTCTCTATTCTTTTAATTCCTTCAGAAAAAAAAAGCAAACAAACCAGCAAAATACGCTGTATTTCTTGCAAAATGTCCAGGAACAATAGCAGTAATAACTAAATTTCTTTCTGCTCATTGCTAGAGTATGTTGTGGGTGCCAGATGTGCAGGTTTCCACACACAAGCCTAAGAATGTGACTCTGTTAGCTAAATGCAATCACTTCTGAGAAAAGGGACACTTCAGTTTTACAGATTTAAGCCTCATTTAATCCTAGTTCTCACTGCTCAGACTGCTGTGTACTGATGGATGTGACCATTTCTCCACCAGCATACAGACTCATTATGTTAATTCTCAACCTGACAGCTTTCTGGTTATGGAATGACTTTCTACTATCACTGATCTTTATCAAGACTTTACTTGAATTCAGTTTTGGAAAAGCTTATGTGCTTGCTGTCAATTGTACTTGAGGAAGAGAAATGGGACACAGACCTCATGAGCACAGTTTCTAAAGGTATGAACCTTTAGAAAGTACCTTTAAACTAGCTTTCACCTGCTCCTTTTTACTGATAACTGTATGGAAACTAAGGAAATCATACCCAACATTTAGCCAGGTAATTAAACACATTTTCCTCTCCGCTGTGGTGCAGTTATTAAATATCTAGTTAGAATAGCTAATATATACTGTAATAAAACCTGAGCTCTCTTAGGCAACCAAAATCTATCAACTTTTACCATAGGCAACCAGTTCGTTCAGTTCATGTATTTCTTCCTTTGCAATCCATATTCTGTACGGCCAAAGAACAGGTTTTAGAAGAGACTGCATATGAATATGCAGTGGAAAACCAGCACAAAGTGCTTCTAAGGTCAGTCTCCGTAGGCGAAGATACAGGTATGTTTATAAGCTAATCTCATCTCTTGTTCTTGTATTATATAACATCAGTCAGTTGCTTCTTTTTCATGGCAATTCAGAATTATGCAAACTAGCACAATGCTTCAAACAACACAAAAGCAAGTTCTTACTGCGAATAGCAAGAGAAGAAAGTGACATTTGCTCAAAGTACCAGTAGTTCTGTGCCAGTAAATTATTCTGTGATTCATATATTTTGGTTTTGCATCCTAGTGAAGTTTACAGATAGTCAAGAAAACCCCAGTCCAGAACTGCTACTTTGTTGACTTCCACTAAAAACTTGGTTAATTTAGGTCACTGAAGAACCACACATAAGCAATGACCCACAGTAAAGGAACCCACAGTTGAACTAGTACTTAGCGCTTCTGTGGAAAAATGCACCAAAGGATCTCCAAGTAGTTATGAAACAAATTAATTAATTAAACTTCTCAACACCCCAGTGAAGCAAGCAAGCACGCACATTTATCTGTTTTATGAGGAAGGAAACAGAGCCATGGAGAGGTGGAGTGACTTGCTCAAGGCTACCCAGCAAGAGTCTTTCAGAGTAAAAAACAGCATCTGAATTATTGATTCCCAGTGCTGCCCTTCAGCTGAATTGTTCATTTTATTTTGAAACGTTGAGTTATAACTGCTGGCATGATAAACATAATGTGGCAATATTTAGCTGAGATTTTCTTTGTTTAGACTATATTAAAACTTTAGTGTTATTTAAATTGCAATTGATCTTCTTAGGGCAACCAAAAATCTCCAGCTAGTTAAGCAATATTTCCTGTATTTCATTCACAATTACATTCATTTCTTATTTCTTGCCTATGCGCAAAACAAGAAGCCACTCCAGCTTGAAAATGCAGGGAAATACCATGGCTCTATATTGTTTCAAGAGGGAATGACAGAAAAGCTGAGAGAATGGCTACTTTCATTCATACCAAACCGAATTTTAGGAGTTGGCATGAGATACACGGAGTGCTGATGCATCCCTTTCATGCAATACCAGCTAAAAGAACTGCAGCTTGCCGCCCTGGGGCTGGGGGGACCGAGCTTCGGGAGTTAACAGCTGTGGTATCGAGACTTTGCCGACAACAAAAAAAGTAGCAGGAAGTTGCATGGGGCAAAGCGCTCTTTTCCTGTCTCTCAGCTCCCCTAGGTGCAAGGCGAAGATGCTACCGCTTACCTTTCACACACGCATGTTTGGGAGGCTTAACTCTGTAGCAAAAGGCTACGCGGCTCTTGCGGTAACGGTGCTACGGAAGAGCAGAACGCTGTTACCCACGGCGTCCAGAGGTAAAGTTTTGAGCAGAAAAAGCCACGTCTCCCGCACGCACCCACCTCGGACACGGGGCCCACCCTGCGACTGCCCAGCACCTCCGCAACGCTGCGGGTATCCAACCGGCGGCGCCCGGACAGCAACCCGTACCCACTCCGCGGGAGAGAGTCTGGAAAAGCCCGTGTCTGGAGGCCAGTTCCTCCGGGACACCCCCGGCCACCACCCCGCGCCCTCCCCACCCCGCTCCCGCACCGGGCGGACCAGGGCCCCGACACCCGCTGCCCGCTAACGCCGCCGCCGGCCGCTCTCCGGGGATGGGGATGCATCGGATGGGGGATCGCTGGCTCCGACCTCCCCATTCCCAAATTCGCCGGTAACCGGCTCCCCCAGCCCCGCGCGGGCTGACGGGCGCTCCCGGGGCCCAGCCGCCCGGCGGAGGGGAGGTTCGGGACGGGACGGAGGGGACGGGACTGGAGTGGAGGGAAGCGCTGCCCCGCACCGCACGGGCACTCACCGCCGGCGGCCCCTGGCGCGGCGCGGACCAGCCTCTCAGCAGCCAGAACGTTTCTCCTCCGCAGCCTCGGGGGACGGAGAGGGAGGGGAGCGTTTTCGACTCAGGAAGAAAATGACTCCCCCCTCCCGCTCCACCTCCCGCCTACCCGCCCTCCTTCCTTACCTCTCCCCGTCCTTCTCCTCCTCCTTTTTCCCCGGCCCCTCACGCCATGGCGGCCGCTGCGAGGGGCACCGCCGTGGCCCCGCTCCCTTGCTGAGAGGACCGCGCGAAGCGGAGCTGCGACGGAGCCCGCACGGCCCCAGCACACGGGCTGCACAGCCACCCGGCCCTGCCAAGGACGCTCGTTTAGTTCTGCGTGTGATCGCTTATTTATTTATCGGCGGCGTGCGCACAGCTTTCCTTTCCCCGCCCGCTCCTCCCCGCTCGTACTTCACGGAAATACCCTGATTCTCTCTTTTAGCGAGGGAACTCGTTTGTCTGAGGGGAATGTGTTGGCCCCGATACCGGAGTGTCGGCAATTTGGTTTTCTGCTCCTAGAACTCCTGGGAGCGGTACAGCGGCTCGGGCAAAGGGGCTATGGAGGTTAAAGTATCTAGGGTGACTCATTCCTATGCTATATCCATCTCTAGTTCTGTCCCCACACTGCAGAAGAGTAGTAGGACCTCCTATCCAAAAGTTCCCTCAAGCCAGCAATGAAACAAGAAGGTCAATTGGTCAATCTGCTCTTTTATATACGGTGTGACTACTTACATAGATGTTTCCCATGTAATACAAAAACCTGAAACACCATGGTCATTCAAGCCAACCATCCTGACACTTTTTTGCAGTCACTCAGTCGAAGATACTTAAGAAAAGAATATAAAAGAGGATAAATTAAATTATTTTTTTTAGCAGCTGTCTTTGCCTTCTCAGTCATTCTAACAAACATAAAGAAACAAACAAAAAAACCCCACATGAATTCCAAGTATTTGTTGGGTTCCAAAAGCTGAGCATGTTTTATCATCTTCAGACTACTGAAATGAAAATAAAAGTATTTATATGTGATAGGGCAGGATGGTGTCCAGCTACCTGAAGTTTACATTTCACAAAGCTTACTCTTCATTTTAGTAATGTGTGTACCGGTCATTGGATCCATCAGTTTCCTGGCTTTACAATGTAAAAGCTGTGTTTCTTGAGAATGGTTTTAAACAGGCTCTTTGTGGTTTACACTGCAATTTTCTGCCGCTCTATCAAGATTAATAAACTTGTGGAAACTAGATGAAACTAGAAACTATACGTTTCCCTTCACTCCTGTGGTACTTCCCAGTGATACCTGTTGACAATCTCAGCGTAATGAGCAGGGATCCACAAGCTGTTGTGGCAAAATCTGAAAGCAGTGCCAGAGCCTGGAATGAAGCATTACTCTTTTGCCAGTAATGACATGTCTAAAAGCTCTAAGTGCTTCAGTTTCAGTCATGCAAACGCTAGATTGATCATTAGAAGGTACGTTTCTAAGTACCTATGTGAATGGTGCTGTGCTATACTACATTGATAGTAGAGTTGTAAAATACTAATGTTGTGACGCAAATGAGCATGGGAAGAGCTACAGACTCCCCCATCAGACCAGATGTGACTATCAGGATGATTCTACTGAAATTTCTAAAATCATCAGGATTCCTACAGTGATGAGCAGGAAGGTGTCTAAGTCCTAGTCACGTGTCTGCATCGTTAGGTATTTAAATGTACTAAGTAGCTGACTCTGAGTTAAATGGAATTAACCCTTACAATCCTACGGAGCCAGCATAATTCCTGACTGGCTTTTGAAATCCTGACCATAGTCTCTGGTTGTATCTATCTGTATTGCAGAGAAACTGCACTATGCTTCCTTGTCACGACTGCATAGCTGTGCAAAGGACACTGTTCCTACCTGTTCACTTGAGGTTCTTCCTCATAGAGAATGAGCTTGGATGTGCTTGGACCTTGCTTCATGTACATTCAAGTGCTTGGCATGTGGTGGAGATACATACACAGAGTGGAGAGTCACAAATCCTCTCTGCCTTATGTCCTCATGTGTGAAATGGGGCTTATTTTAATTCCCAATATCTCACAGGGTGCTTGTCAGGCTAAATAAATAGATTAAAAAGTATCAGATGATTCAGAGGTATCTGAGAGGCAAGATCAGCTGCATGGATACCTCATAGCAGCCTTTCAATATCTGAAGGGGGCCTACAAGGATGCTGGAGAGGGACTCTTCATTAGGGACTGTAGTGATAGGGTAATGGGTTTAAATTTAAACAGGAGAAGTTCAGGTTAGATATAAGGACAAAGTTCTTTACTGTGAGAGTGGTGAGGCACTGGAACAGGTGGACCAAAGAAGCTGTGAATGCTTCATCCTTGGCAGTGCTCAAGGCCAGGTTGGACAGAGCCTTGGGTGACAGTTTAGTGTGAGGTGTCCCTGCCCATGGCAAGGGGATTGGAACTTGATGATCTTAAGGTCCTTTCCAACCCAAATCATTCTTTGATTCTGTGATCTGCTCATTCCAGATTAATTTCAGCCTTGCAACTAATAATTTTGAAATGAAAATGACCCCAGGTTTAGCAATTGTCATGAGTACAGAATGACTGAGAAAATTAGCGTAAGGGTGAGAAGGTTGGAGGAAGACGTGATATGTCCTGGTTTCAGCTATAAATGGTTACTTCATAAACAGTAGCAGTTCTTTTTCTCTTTCCTAGTTGCTGGTGCAGTGCTCTGTTTCAGCTTTAGTGTGAGAACAATGCTGATAACACACTGATGTTTTACTTGTTGCTAAGTAGTGCTTACCCTGATCAAGGACTTTTCAGTCTCATGCTCTGCCAGTGAGGAGCAACCTAAGAAGTTGGGAGGAAGCAGAGACAGGACACCTGACCCAAACTAGCCTAAGAGGTAGTCCATACCACGGCACATGATGCCCAGTATATTGACTGAGGGGAGTCACCCAGAAGGCCCAGATCGCTGCTTGGCTCTGGCTGAGTATCAGTTGGTGGGTGGTGAGCAATTGTGTTGTGCATGACTTGTGTTTATTGGTTTTTCAACTTTCCCCTTGTAGTTTTATATTCTCTCCCCTTGTTATTTCCCTTATTATTAGTATTAGTTATTTATATCCAATAACTTCAGTTATTAAACTGTTTTTATCTCAACCAGTGGGATTTATATTCTTTCAATTTTCCTCCCCATCCCACCCAGAGAGGGATGAAAGGGGAGGGGTGAGCAAACGTGAGGTGCTGAGTTGCCAGCTGGGCTTAAACCACAACAGATAACAGCCTTCGGCTATGTAAAAGATGCTGAAAAGAAGATAATAATCTCTTATCCTCATTCTCCAAGAAAAGCATGTAAGTTGCAGTAAGAGAAATTTAAGCTAAATAGGAAAAAAGAAGTCTCTGTAAGGGTAAATGAAGCAGGAGTGAATGGCCTCTCTGCCCCTGGAGGCTTTTTTAGTACAAGTTGGACATATATTTGACAAGAGCAGTTGAGGTCTAGAAAGCCTGATGGATCCTGCCTTAGAGCAAGGGGTGGACCAGGTGACCTGTCAAGGTCCTTTACAGTCCTGTTTTATATGATTATGTTCAAAATGCTACTTGCACAGGCAAGATTATGGCTTCTCTTTGATCCTCCTCTGCCCTTTACCTCTTTAACTATGGGTATAACCTCCCTTGCTAAGGTTATGCTTCTCCTGATGGTCTGCTGCATGCCTTGCTGCGTGCCAGTGAATTTGTTGGTGATGGCAGCAAGAGGAAAACAATAAAACAATAAAACAATGTCAATCTGGAGCAGAAATTCTGGGTGGGATCCATCTAAGCTCTGAATGTGTCATGCACTTTTGTTCCATACTTGACCAGCAATACCTCTGATCTAGGCACGTTAGACTTTCTTTATAACTGCAGAGAAAACTAAATAATTTTAGGGTGGAATTCTGTCAGATCTGACCTGTTTTAGATGTCTTCTTTAGGATGTGACGAATCATGTTACATACCTATTCTTGCCACCAGCCATAAAGCTGGTTTAAATGACTGACTCAGTAACATACCATTTTACAATTTCCAGTCCCTTGGTGCTGCTGTCCCTGAAGTCTATCACTCCTTCTCTGCTCCCAAGTATCAGAACCCTAGTTTATTTGTTCCCATCTTCTTTTTTGTTGGAAAGGTCCCTGAGATTAATAGTTTTTGTAGCTGTCATTTCCTTAAGTTACATCACACAACACTGACACATGCAGCAAACTGACTTTTCAAGTGGCATTGCTCCAGAATGGATTTAGGAGAGGAGCTAAATTTACCTTTTGAAGCTAAGTTGTGCTTTTGGCCACTTGTGCAGACTGTATTCCATGGAAATTGTTTGAAAACTGTTCAGTTCAGACACCGTTTTACTCATATGTCACATGCTCTTTAATTTTCCTTGGCCTTTCTGGCAAGCAACATTACCAGGAACATGAAATGTCTGGTGTCTGTGTGGCTGAGCCAGATGTGTGTGGGAAATGTTGCTCTTCAGCAATGGCAGGTTTTTTAAGTCACACACATTGAAGTGCCTGTCTTAGACACCAAAGTATACAGTGCACATCTTGAAAATGTCTGCCACATTGGAGACACGGTGAGCAGCCAGCTCCTGGTTACAAGGTCTTGATAACATCTATCCTTTTCTTTCCCTTATAGAAAATTACATCTGAGAAGTGAAAACTTCCAAGAAGGCTCCATGATTATCTGGCTTGCTGGGAAGGAAATGCACTTTATTTTCCAGCTGCATTGCGAGCTGGGTCATGAGGCCATGAGGAGGGAGCAAGCCCTTGTTGCTGTGCTCAGGCAGTGAGAAAGGAGGGCAGTGGGGCTGCGTGAAGCCAGTCATGCAGGGCTCATCCTTTCTGGAGGAGACACCAAGGATCTGCTGATGCATCATACATTTTAAAGCCTTTGGTTCTTACTTAGTGGTGAAAATGAGGGGGATGATTCCTTTTTCTTTCTTTTTGACTGAAGATGTTTGTTAGCCTAAAGAGGGAAGCTGTTTGTCATTCAGCCTGTTCCACATACATAGCTATGGCCATTCTTTTCTTTCTTCCTGATCAGGCTGTGCAGCAACATTTTTATTCCTTTTATTTTGCCTCTGGTTTTTTTGTTTGCTTGTTTGGGTTTTGTTTTGTAGGTTTGGTTTGGTTTGTTTTTAAATACCTCCTTATCACTGAAGTCCTATTCTCTGTGTGATTCTTTGGTCTCTAATTTCCATGTAAGAGGCACTTCTACTTTTGTCATTAAGTGCCAAAACTCTTCAAATGAAGAGAGAAAAAAATACAAAATTCTCCAGATTCTTTCACTAATTCTCCAAAACAATTGATTTTCTTATGACCATAACCCTTGTGTTCCCTTTATCTTTTGTGTCCAGCTGTGATTCTTTCTGATCTTAGTGAGCTGAAATCTGTAGGACAAGAATGTTAAGCCAGTCTGTTCTTGTAGCCGAACTGCAGAACTGCAAATCTGGATACTTGCATAATGCTCACCCTGCCCTCCTTGATTGACGCTGCTCTGCCCAACTCTTCCCCCTGGACTTTGTTAGTGCCACATGAAGGCAGCTCTGATTTTCAAAACTTATCCCAATTACAGCCTCATACAATGAAATGTTGGCTGTCTTCTCTTTTCAACCAGGGTATGGACCAGGCAGTGTCCTAACTTTGTTCTTGGTCCTACTACATCCTCCAAGTTTATGACAGTGTTGCATGATGCATACCATTTACTGCTTGGGAATTTGGGGCTCTGGCTGACTATGCAGACACTGGGCAGAAATAGTTACAGCTCCAAATCTAGGTAATGAAAAGGAATGGCCCAAAATCAGCCCTGAGAATCTGGAAGAATTGGAAATCTGGAAATCTTGACTAAGGTCATCAGGACGTCTTTCTGGCTGGGACATTTAGTGTGGCATGAAGCAATTTGTCTCACAGGAAAATCAAGCTGATTGTTTCCGATGGGTCTCTCAGGTGCCAGGTGCATTTATAGGACTGGAAGGATGTGCCAATGTTTCTTCCCTGCTTTGTCTGGTGCTATATCTACAGACTGAAAATGCTTTTCTCTTTCCTACACATGCAGTGTTACTATTCTACTTTGTGGTAGCCGAAGTACCACAGTAGTAGCGTAGCTGGAAGGGGAAAGCACTAGAGGTGTTTCCTAAACAGCTCTTCTGTGTGTGTAAATGGAACATCTTTCTCTGCTTTACATTTCCTTTCTTGCCCTCTCCATGTGTTCTGCCTGGTTTAGCCCGAGGCCAGCAGACAGAAAGCCAGATGAGAAAAAATTCCTGCAGATTTCTTAGGGAATGGGAAGCAGCTGCATCAAGGTAAAAGACTGGTGAGTGGAGACAGATTCATGGCCCTTAGACTTGTCCGGAAGACATCAGCCATAAAGTAGGTACATAGGTACTAACTGTGAAATGCCAAAAATCCCCACACCCAATCAAAAATGATGTGCATCACCTGGTCTGCGCCTTTCAACAGCAGAACCAGTTCTATTGCTTTCACATTACTGTAGACATCAACTGAGTTTAGGTTTATCTCCTAGTCAGGCTGCCCAACTGGCCTGCTCCTCCTTTAGCACTTACCCTTCCCTTTCTCTGGTGATGATGGTGGGTACTGTGCAGACTCCTATTCCATTTGTGCTGCTGCCATTTTGTGTCTTGCACCCTCTAATTTGCAAAAGCAGCTGGAAGCCATAACATGGTTTTGAAGTGGCTGCACTGGTTTCTCACGTCTCTGCAAGTATTTAGAAGTTGTTATGGCCATGTGTGAGAGAACTACGTATGCACTCTGGCAGCATGAGTGGGAAGCACAGGGGATGTCTAGCACGGTTCTGATTAAATCAGTTTAGCTGCAGCCAGGCAGAAGTTAGATGCGGCACTTCAGATGTTTGCCCTTCTGTGAACTGTGACATCTGGTCAGCTGCAAAACCTCTGTGGTCTTGCCATCTTGCCAGAGGACTGCTGTGGGTACCCACCTCATCCTGAAAAGATTTCCCTTACACCTTTGTCCTGTATTCAAGAAACGATGGCCACAGTAAGTAGTCCACTGAACTGTAGACAGGAATCCCCAGTTTGCTATTTAAAGATGCTATCAAGCTTTTTGAGCTGGAAATCTCCGAGTCTGTTTAACTTCCTGGATTCCATCTCATTTTGGGCCTGATCCAGGCTCTGTTTTCAAGTTAAGCATTTCTATTTATAATGCTTAGGGAGAAGCAGGATTTGTTTCTTGCACTGAAAACATTCAGAAGAAAACCTCTATTTTTTTTACACTATTTTTTTCTCTTCTGTGACTCACCAAGGGGGGTTGATGTTCCACTTACTCAGAATTGCAGGAAACAAAATTATAGGCAACTGGATTTATAGCGGGATTGAGCCTTTCCCTGGGGGGACTCTGGATCACTACATGCCTGCTGGAGGGGGTGGTTCATGGGCAGTTGTTAGCAGTAGATGTCTGCAGCTACACCGTTACAGCCATTATACTATTGTAGCTGGTGCTCTGCAGAGATAAGGTTCCCGTAGCTTAGCTGCATGCTTTCCCTCCTAAATCTGATGCTATGCTTCAGCTGAAATACTATCTGCCTCCAAGCATGTGCACAGAAAGAGGCTTTTTGTGTTTTAAAACTCAGTTGCTGAAATGTAGCAGAAAACATGCCTTGCTCCTTCCATGATGCTGAGGAGTGACAGGCTGCCGCATGCTGTGCCCCCTTGCCAGGGGAGTCAGAAGCAACGTCTTCCTGTTAGATCCCTTGCTCTAGTGTGTGATACTTCTAGCTCTTTGTGCAGGAGTGATTTTACTTCTAAACTCAGCTTTCTGAGAAGCTGTACTGTAAAACATCAGTGTTGTGTACAAAAGCGTGTTTTACCTTTCACGCATTTTTGTTTCGTGTGTTAGCAAAAGAAGATTGACATGGAAACCCAGACACTGCCTTCTCACTGTTGGCATCTCTCTGCTAATTTATACATTTTTACACTCTGCTATCATTTTCCTTGGTATGCTTCAATGCATATCTGGCCCCAGGAGGAAAGAGTTAAAGGTAAAGCTACAGTATTTGTTTGGCAAGTGACGGGACAAGTTATGAGTAAATACTTAAAACAAAGCCACTCTGAGTAATGTAAAATCACATCTCTACTGATGGCAAGAAGGATGATTACAAATTGTATATTGGTCTGCATAGCTAGAAAATACAGCTATATATCTATAGGAAAGAGAAGCGCTACAGGTTCAGGTTGGAAACCATTCATTTTGCTAGGGCAATGGGAGGCTGCCATACCCCACTCCTCTCCAAGGCTGGCTTAGGGCTCCTGTAAAGAAAAAAAAATTGAGGTTTCTACAGGAAAGTGACTTTATCAGGAAAACACAAGTGAACAGTTTTGAATTAGAGCAATCTCATGATAAGACAGCTTTTACTGGCCGTTACATGGTTTGCAACCTGGGTGTCACCAGATCCCATCCAGAATGTGCCATGACTTGGAACTGGGCCAGAGTTTATTTTCCCTCAAAGAAAGATCAGTATAGCTTATTGCGTCTGGTAGGTGATTTTCTGCATCCTATGTTACAATACAGAAGCTGGTAAATGAGGTATGTTACAGTTCTTCAATTTCTAAAGTATCTGCCAAAAAGGTTGTTAAAAACGTTACAACCTATACAGCTGCTGGCAGAGCGCGACCTAGGAGGACGCGGCAGGCATGGTTTTCAGCTGCCATAGTGAAACAGTCATGATGTTGTCAGTTGTTATAGCCACCTGCTGATTTAAAGCATCACGCCAGGCAGCGTGGACAGGGCTAAAGGTTATTTATTTGAATGCAGGTAACATTTGGAGCACTACCAGCCATGGCAGGGGACAGGTGAGATCAGTGGTTAGAGTGCCTTAAGCCCTAGGATACTGGAGGGCTGGTCCAGCCACTCTGCCTGGAGCACTGGAGCCTTTCTGCACCCCAAAAGCTCTGTCTGTCACACATCTGTGTACAAACTCACTTTTTTGTGATACTGCAGCCCTGTTTTGCAGATGCTTTTTTTCCTCTCAGTAGCTGTCATGCCAGGCTGGACAATGGCTGTTTGCTGCTTATGCAGATCTAAACCCGTTTTGGGAATGCTGGTTCCTGGTACCCATCATCAGTCAGATTTTCCTGGGAATTCCCTTAGGAACCATTCCAGTGCTGCTGCAGTATCACACATCTGGGACTCAGATGAGCTGGAGAGCCCTAGCAGCCCAGGGAAGCACCAGCCTCAAAGGCCTGAGTCCAGCAACGCCCGATGTCTACCATGGATAAACTATCCACAATTGTTTATTTATCTTTCACTCACTGGGGATTAAGAAGCCTTTAGTTTCCAGGAACGAGCCCTATTCAGGAAACACTTGCAATGAACTCTGCTTTGTCTCAAAGCTGTCTTCCCTATAGGTATTAAAGGTATTCATTTATTAAAGGCATCAATTTATACCAGGTTTTGGTTGATTTAGGTATCGCATTATGGGTGGGTCAAGTTTTGCTTTGTTCAGGGCTATAGCATGAACCTTTCCTTGCACTACTTTGTGATGACCTTGCCTCCCTTTTCTCTTTTTGCTGCTCAGTTATAAAGCAAATTCAGAGAACAAGTTTTTTTTTATTTTTTTTTTTCCAGAAACAAATCTCTTCATGTTAAAATTCAGACATATGTGCTTTATACCAAAACAGATGCAAAAGAGACTCAGTATTCATTTCTGGTTTTAAGAAAAACTGTGGCTGTCAGGGCTATGTAACCAGACACAGTGATTTTAATGGATCTTTACAACTTTGTCTCCCTGCTGATACTCAAGATAGTTTTGCAGGCACTTCAGTGATCTTTTTGTCTGGCCTTTCACAACAGAATCAAGAAATTCCATTGATTTCTAGGGGTTAAAAAAACAAAGGAAGAAAGAGTGATGGTGTCTTTACAATGTCATGTTAAATATGGCAAGCTCTCCACCAATTTTCTGCCATGTACATTTCTTCTCCTTGGTCTTCACAACACTTCCAGTTCCATCAGCTCTCCCATTGCCACACAGCACTGATTGCCCACCTAAGATTTGTCCACTGCCAGCCTCTGCTTTGTAGTAAGAAAGACTTGTATAATTTTCAGAGATTCTTGAATAAGAGGAGTCTTTAGGAAGAGTCATTCAGTCCTGATTTCACCGGAGCTCTTTTTTTCAGAAAAATGCTTCAATTACTCTTCCTCAGTCTTCTTGCAGCCAGAGGCTGTGGTGGCACATTAAGTCATGCTTATAGTAGCCTTCTGTTATCCACTTCTTTGCTACTGTGTGGTCCTTCCTGCAGCAAATGCAAATGGCCGGTGACAGCCTTTGTCAGAAATGGGTACTATCACCTCTCATTTGAGCAAGTCTGAATATATATTTCTTTTGGTGAGCTTTGTGTGCAGGCTGTTCTTAGAATCAGTCACCTTTACATTAAAGAAAATACTGCTTCTCCACCAAGAAGCCAAGAACCAAGAACTTATTTAGATGGTTTTCACTCTCATTGATTCAATTTTAATTAATTTTCTTAAAAAAACAAAAACAAAAAAACCAAGAAAAAAATCCCCAACCTAAAAAAATCAGTTCCAAATTCAAAACAACAAAAGTGTAAGGGTACATAATATTATTTGCAGAGGATTACCTGATTCAGGTTAGAATTTCAAATGGTGCTGTAATCAGGGATCTGAGATTTTAATCTGTGCATCCTTCTGCTTAATACAAATCATGTCCTTGTCATGAGCCAGATTTGCTGCCCAAAACATCAATGCTAATTAGAAAAATTCATAATAATTCACAATAGACTCAAGTATTACTTATTATTACCTTCTTAAGTGAAATATTTTCAGCCTATACTTTTTGTGGAGGGGAATGGTCCTTCCATTTCCCTTCCTCACCCACTCTTTCCTTTTAAGGAAAGTTTTTTTTCAATTTTTTCCTCATTTGTTTTATGTTTCCTTTTCAAAAAATGATGTTTAATGTTAAATTGGAAATGTTGCACATTACTTGTAAGTATACTGGACCACAAGAATGTAAAAATAACATCGTATGTAAAGGTAGGAAGAAAAATACAGAAACAAAACCTGGTATCTCTGAAATGAGGTGGAATGGTGTCTGTGTCTGATTCTCACATCAAAGATTTTAACTGGTTAACCTGCAAGTTAACCAAGTCTCTTTCTGGGTATGAATGCATCTTCTTCCTATGTGGGCCTCAGTCTTTCTGTATCTTCAAGAATAGTTACGGTTGGAGAATAAATTCCTCAGAACCTGTAAAACACTGATCTGTGGCGATAACCTGGGCTGTCCAAGGTAACTCAATGAAATATAGTTGAGCATCTGGTTCATATCTTTTCTGGGCTTGTGGTAGTAATAGTATTACCTTACATAGGGATAGTAGCAAAAATGTCCTTGAAGTTGTAGAATGTAACTTGGGATGAGTTATTATTATTACATATCTTGAAGGCTTTGGGCACTGCATACAAAAAGCCAATAACACTTTGCAAAAGGTAGTGGTGGTTGTAAGATTTGGAGAAGAATGCATTGCTCACCTGTTCTGGCTGGACTAGAGAAACAAGCGCAACAAAAGTCTACACAGGAGTCTGCTTTAATCCATCATTCTATTTTATGAAGCATCACACAGCATTTGCACCAATTAGCATTTGACAGCAGTCTAAGTAAGTGCCACAAGTTTATTTAAGGAAAAAGCCGGCAACCTATTTCATAGTCACTGACTCCTCACTTGGCAGCATCTCTCTTGGAGGGCTTGGGTAGTACCCGGCAGTTGCTGACCTATTTGAGGAAAATTGTGTAAATCTGTAATCCAGCGGTAAATCTGAAAGACAGAAACATACCACATATGATTAGCAACACAACCCATATCACATAAAAGATAAGCCTGTAGTGAATAGAAGTACTTCTTAAGACCTTGAGCTGCTTGCTCACTAGCTTTAGAACTCAATAAGATTGTGTGATTACATATTTACCGGATGTGTTCAGCTGTCCAAAAGATTGACTTTCAGAGTTTACTCAACTGCAGCAAAGGGTATTCAGTTCCTTGATTGCTGAAATAATGCTAGTCATAGAAAATGATTTAACTAATGCTGGAAAAGTAAGCAAAAATCTTCACTGAGCCTAGATCGCCTTTTCCCACTAGAACACTTTCACATTCATTCTTCAATTTGTCACCTTTCTCTAGAAATCAGCAATCTACTCGTAAGAGGGCTATGTTTAAAACAGAAAAGTCTGTTTGGGTTTTTTGGTTGGGTTTTGTTTTGGTTATTATAGCAAAATTCCCCAAAGGCACCTGCTCTTACATGTTCCTGCAGTCCAGTGTTAACAATGTCATTTTGTATTAATTCTTAGAAATCTGCACTTGTAACTTGGCGTACTCATCACTTCCAGTTTGTAAAGAACACTGAATGCATTAAAATAGTTCTGAACAGTCACAGCTTTCTTTTCTGTAGCTTTTTAAAAAAACCTCTTTGCTGCCAGCAGTGACCCACCCACCCTCACAGCCAGAAAACTGATACTTCCCATGCTCACCTCGTATTCAAAGTTCAAGAAACCAAATTAAAGCCCCACACAAATGAGACTTCATTCAAGAAACAATTACCCTTACAATAAATGAAAAAAACCTCTAAATCAAACAAAAAGCCCAAAAATGGCTAGCTTGTCTCCAGCTTGCCCGTTCAGAACCAAAGCAAAAGATAAAAACGATTACTCAGCTCATCTGAACAGTAGTTTATTAATGACAACTGTTATCTTTTTACTTTGGAGTAAGTTTGGGGCGATGACAGCCTATCGGCGTGCTACAATTCTTTTTTTTTTATTTTTTTTTTTTTTTAATTCAGCAGCATTTGTGAAACAGAAAATGCAATCTTAGCAGTTTTGGCACAAACAACAGGAAGTTCAGGTCTGTCTCACAAGTAGTTCACAGGCAGGCACCAGGACAGCATCCAGGTCTGCAGCTTTAAAGCCATATTAAACATAACTAAAGCAAGCAAATTAGTATTTAGATTCAGCTGAAAAATCACATAGAGGCTGGAATAAAGTATGACTGGGAGGAGACTTGATTGAAGCAAATTATGCTTTATTAAGTGGGTTACTTCAGCTTGTCAGAGTACATTTTCTCATTTGGTTGAAGTCGAGCACAGCATAACAGGCAGATGTTTTTCTAGTCTGCGAAGGCCCAGTGGATTTACTGGCTGCTGAGTCTACTTACGACAGCTCTGTTTAAAACAAAGGTTTCCAAAATAACAAATAATAATGAAAAAGAAAGCAAGTATTTCTGAGTATCTTTATGAGCTATAAAAACACATGCCATACAGTTATTTTTATATAAAAGCTTTCACTAGCTTTTTAGTCTAGCAGTCTGGAGTCTCCCAAGAGTAGTTTAACCAAAGAGAAGCACAAATGGGGCAGACTTGCTGCAGAGTTGCTTATGCTGAAGAGAAGAGACATTTGGATCAAAATGGTCATTTTGTTGATATTTCCTGTTAAATTAGCTTTACACAATCAGTTTAAACACCAAACCCATTCAATAGAAAATGCGTAAGACTCCAAAAAAGAATAATTACCTTTTTTATATATTCAAACTCCAATCTATCTATTTAAATATTGCTTTTGTCTGAGCAAGCTGACTTTGGAAGACGACCAGAAGGCACGTATATTTAAAAATGTTACCCAAGGCATCACTGAAAATTGCATGAAGCAGGAACCTGACACTATTCTTCACCTATGAAGCAGATTTTATGTATCACATAGGAAAAATCTTCATGTATTTCCATTTTTTTTTTCAGCAGTGATTTTATTTGCTGCATCTGTTGCATTTGCTTTGCCCAGAATATGCAACATTTCATATTATTGCCCGATTTCTGAGAAAATCTGATCTGATCAGAAAAGCATGCTTGGAATCTTAGTAACTATAAATACAAACACAGTGGGGGGACACCTTATAGCAGTCTTCCAATACCTAAAAGGGGTCTACAAGAAATCTGGAGAAGGATAAGACAAGGGGTAATGGGTTTAAATTGATGGAAGTGAGATTTAGATTAGACATTAGTAAAAAATTCTGCACTATGAAGGTGGTGAGGCACTGGCACAGGTTGCCCACAGAGAAGGTGTGGCTGCCCCATCCCTGGCAGTGTTCAAGGCCAGGTTGGATGGGGCTTTGAGCAACTTGGTCAGTGATAGGAGGGTTGGAACTAGATGATCTTTAAGGTCCCTTTCAACTCTAATCATTCTATAATTCTATGAATAACATGAAGAATACAGGGATAAAATGAATATTTATTTAACTGGGGGAATGCAAAATCCATATATAAAAAAAAAAAAAAGAAAATCCAGAAACTGTCATAGATGAAGACTGCTCATTTAAACTAAGTTTTTTTAAAACTTTTCAACTTTAAACAAAATGCAGTTGCCCTGGATTGCAAAAGTATCATGTGAAATGTACAGCAATGTTCAATCCATCTCCTTTTGAGTAAACTGCAAGGGTATCACTAGGTCCAACAATACTGTGTCATCAACAAAAAACAGTGATAACAGTCTGCAGTCTGCCTTCTGGATGTAGCAGCAATTCATTTAATATCTGGTATTACTCTATATTATCACTGCAGACACAGAGAAGAAATAAGCAGCTCCCTTTTCACTAAACTGACATGCTCACACAGCCCACAGCCTCATGCAAAGGCATGCAAAAAATAAGATACAGTACTTGATAAGAAAAGCAGTCTCAGGAAAAAGAAAAACCAAACAAATGTTACTTATTTCCAAGTTGTTTGTTTCCCTGTGTTTTTGCCAGTAAATTTCTTCAGGTTCTGCTACTGTGTGTGCTCAACAACTGCTGCTCTCATGGTAGACCTTTCCATCTTGGCACCCACATCCTGCCTAACCCTGATAGAAAGGCCTAAAGTAGGTAGTGGGCAGATATCTAGTCGTCTCTGAGAGACAGTTTGATAGCGAGGCTCTAATTGGTCCTAACCTACATTGATAATAAATTCAGCACAAAACTCATCCAACATTGCCAGTATCTGAAAAAAAACCAACCAACCCCAAACCCAAACCAACAACCCTGAACAAATTAAACAGCTTGAGGCTGGAAGAATTAACTAGCTGGCTCTACCCAATTGCTTGAGCACCACAATCCCAGAATTTTTCTGTCATGTAGGTAACTCTTATTTTGTTCCCAAGACACACAGGCTATTCATTTTTAGAGCGTAGACTTTTAGAAGTAGGACATGGAGGGTCTCAAGGTCTATGTCCCTTTCTAGATCTACAGAAGTGTCACGTATTAGATGTATTGCCCTGAATTTCAGTCCCATTCCTTTCTTTGCTTCCACTCCAGAGCCTGAGTGCAAGTGAGTGATGAAAACCACCTCTTTTCTTTTGCAGCAACCATTCAGGGTTATTAGCATTTCCCAAGAGCTTGCTTAACCCTCATGGGTTATATGCTGTAGCCTGAGCTCAGAAGCAGGAGTCCTGCCCTGCCCTATCTTGCTTAAAGGACCTCAGCAACCTTGGTGTAAATAAAATGGCAATAATGATATTTAAACAGCAACCGCTGTCAATAACTGTGTTCCAGCTGCTGTGTTCCAGTTATCCAGACCCAGGTATTAAGTGACATTAATTACAACATTGTGCTCTGATGCTTATGTATAACCATATCCACACATCTATTTAGGTGTTACAGATGGGTTTATTTCATGGTTATTAAGTTGACAACATCTCAGTTTCTGTGTGCTGCTCAGTTAGTGTAAGCCAAGTAAATGAAAGCCACAAGGTTTTATCAGAAGGAAAATCAGAGTTCCAGCCACAAGGAAGGAAAGGAAACCACAAGAAGAAGGGAAAACGTAATATTCTCGATGAGTGATCAGGAAAATATTTGAATAACTGAATGGAAGACAATTATAATCTAATCCAGACACAGGCCTGCTTGATAAACTCAATGCTCACTTCTAATCTTTTTTTTTTGAGATTTCCCTGAACAAACCAACACATTAAGCAAATATAATCTTAACCAAGCTTTTCAGATGAAAGGCATTTTTTTCAATTAAAAGCACAGTCCAAGACTGAAACAGATTTCTCCCAAAATGCACAGCAGAAATGTCAGGAAACATTTTGCAATATTGACCAACAAAAGCAAAGCCAACATTTTTTAATCATGACACCACAGCAGCATCCCTGTGATGATTGAGAAGCCCTCCAGAAAGCAGAACTCCCCTCCCTTCACTGAAGTCTGCAGTCAGCAGGGCTGGAGCCAGGCCTTGCAGAAACCTTTCAGTAAACAGCAGGGTTATGTTCTTAAGTGAATCCAAATATATCCTCCTGCTTATCACCAAGGAAAAGGCGCAGGGAAGAAAACTAAAACCTCATTAGTGAAACCCTAGTTTTAACCTGAAAAATCTTTAAACTGCTTAATTGTGGCACATCTCGGAAAGCAGAGCTCCATCTTACAGCGCAGCATCCAGGTGGTGTGACTGCAGGGGCAGACTGTCAGTCAGTACCAATTCCCCTTTTACAGGAATTCCAGTGATTTACATTGGCTTAGCAGCTTTACCGTATGTGTTTCCTTGTATTTCAAGGTTGCTAATGAAGAAGAAGGAAAATACTGATTTCTTAATGGTAACAATTTCTAATAATACTTTCTTAACAGTGACTGCAAGCACAGCTGCTGCAGGGCAGCTCACCAGTCTGGCTGCACTGTTGACCCTTTACTGCAAGTAAATGATAATGGGCGTTGGGTTTCTTTGAATACTCAATGTGTTTATCTCCTGACCCATTTCTACTTTATAACAGTCAAAGCAGTAAGAGCTCAGAATGTGATGGAGCGGACTAGTGGTAAAAAGGAAAAATACCCAAGGTCACAAGTAAATTTATCTGATAGCAGTTATTTTTAGCAAAACTTCTATGGCTGATTTTCCTAAACAGGAGGTCAGATGTTTGCTGTACTAAAACAAAGCTCCTGAAATACTGAACAAAAGCAAAGTGTTCCTTCTATCAATTACATGAAAGTCTGCTGCTGTCTACACACTCTGCGACTCAAAAGTTAGACAGGAGGAGGACGGAGGGTATCTGTGCGGCGTTGTATGAGAAAGGGGAGACTCTTCAGCATAGGTATCCCTTATAGAAGGAAGTTGCTAAAACTTCTGAGTTTGGATGTAATTTGTGATATGAGCCAGTGCAGTTTATTTCTGGGTATCTAGGAATAAAGCCAATTAACTAAGCTCTTTAGAGGAAAGGCATTTTTTTTTTTTCTTTCAGTTAAAATTCCTGGGCATCCTGGAATAAAGAAATAAAGACTAAAACTAGCCTCAGTGAAAATGCAGGTTTGCTGCTTTAATTGCACCTACATGGGAGCTTTTGCCAACACAGGTGTATTGGTTGGAGATCCTGCCTGTGGATCTGCCAGTAGTCATTTGTAGCATGATCCTGGCTTGAGGAAGATCTTCAGTGCCACTGGGGTTTATCACTGGTTACTATTCTGATGTATGTAACATGGAAAATTATGACACTGGAGAAAACCCAAGTGGCAAACTGTGCAGAGATGTGGAGTAGCAGCTTCATTTTAAGAGTTTTGCAGAGGGGTAAGTGCCTGGGGGATGGAAAGACCAACCCATCATTGCAATTACCTGTGGTGTGCTGTTTCACCACAATTATCTTGGGAGTAACAATTAGCCTTACTTTGGGTCTATCCTATGTCGAAGGGACTGCTAAACTCTGGCTTGAACAGAACAGCTGTGCACAAGGCACACACTATACTTGCATATGAGCCTGACAGAGTCTGCAGCAAAGGAAAATCTTAAAAACTCCTTTGCTGTTTTGTGTTTATATAAGAAAACTTATCTGTATGTGAGAGAAATTTCTCTCATTTTCATTTTAGTTTAAATGGTGATTTTTGGAGATCCCTAGAGAAAATAGCCCTGTGTGGTTCTTTGCTTGATCTGGAACTGATCAAAAGAAAATACTGGACTATAACACTTTTAAATATTTAGATGAAGACTTAATCTAAAAGAAATCCTAGGAGAATACCAAGATCCTAGTAGCAGGTGTTAGTCTTTTAGGAATCTGTTAATTAATTTCTGTCAGAATGACTCATCCTGGATCTAAGAGCAGTGGGAAGGTCTTCTGAGGTAAACTGAAGAAGTTAGCCTGAAAAGCGATTGTTTGAGATGACGGGTATTTCTGATTGACTATGAAAAAGAAATAAGTTGCATTTGAGACTGTGCAGGGGCTGTATTAAAATAAATGCAGTGATGATACACCCCTTTACTTTCACTTTGAGGTAAACTCACCAAGATCTAACTTACTCTTCAAACTTCAGTTAATGTTGTCATGTTTCCCTGTCATGTATAACAAATGCTTTCTTTCCTTTTCCCCATTTTTTTCCTTTGGATGGGTTACAAACATTGGTTACCTTAAGGTAAAAAGCCACACACAGAGACACATTAAGCCTCTATTGGGTTTTTTGGTGTGTTTTACTGTCTAAATCCAGAGGGAATATGTTAGGCACCAACCCAGAGTACACAAATGCTCCCAGCAACTTTTTCTTGTACATGTGAGTTTCCAGGTTGTGTAAAATTCCAGCCTGGTCAAAGAAATATTTCCAATATTTCCAATACTTGGTGACTTACCTATTTCCACATTTTTCACACTTAAAAATTATCAACACTTCCTATTACCAAAGAATGTTTTTAAAGTAGTGATCTAAACCCACCTTGTAAGTCTGCGATCTCGTGAAACCCCAATTATAGCTATAATTACAGCCTGCACATGAAATTACGCTGCCTGAGTTGAAGGATAAATTTAAAGCAGAAATGACTGTTTCCCCCTTTCTTAATGAGCTGCTCATGAGTTCTCCCTTTAATCTTTTAGAGGCAGCTGTACTTTGACATCTCACAGTGCAGAATAATGATGACAGGAACATTTTTGTCAGTTATTGGCTAGGAAGTAACCTTTCGGGTTCTGCATGATTTGACACAGCCTTCAGGGGCACAAGTCAGTACCCCTTTCTGGCAAAGGACAGAAAGGCTGATCAAACTGTAGTACACTGAAAGCTGCCCTTTCTATGTTGAAAATTACTACCAAGGAGTCAAGTCCTTTGGAAAAGCTGGGGTCTCAGACCCTTTGGGTCATTAAGACTTTTTATAAGGTAGTTCTTATTTACTGAATAATAATTTGTTATGGTTGAAATGCAGCTGATTGTTGGTTTCAGTTATATTTTGCAGCTGAAAAAAAAGAAATGCATTATATTTGTCTGTTCTGTTGAGTATGTTTTTCTTTCTGTTAAATGAAGAACACTGAAACTAGTGTCCTGGAACAGAGATATAGGATTTACATTATCTGATGCTTTTCAACTTACTTTTCAACTCAGAGAAAGACGCTGTAAATACATTCAGAGCACGTATTTTCTCTCTAGTAATTTACCTTTGCTACCTGTTTTTTTACTTGCATCAAAACCTCAGAACCAGAAAACCACAGAAATGTTGTTGTTGTATATGTATACCAATTTTCACCAAATGTAAAAAATATATTTCTTGCATAAAAAGTTTCATTATAAAAATGACCTCTTTTGACTTTTAATAGCAATTACTATTTACAGCAGCTAAGCCCCAAAGCAGTTTAAATCTTCAGAGCATTTTGATAAACTTAGTCTTTAGATGATCATATAGATACCTTTTTACACTGTAGCTGCTAAGTAAAAGCATGGTTTTAAGGTAAGGTATTAAATAGAACAGGTTACTGCTAATTAACAAGTAATGTATAATACAGATAGTTCTATACATTTAAGGAAATTCTATGCTATTTTTGTATTATTTGAATTATTAAGAACACATAGTTATCACTCTAGTGGCAGGAAACCCTAATTTAATTTTAACAGGAGCAGGATTTGACTTTAAATGATGTAATGTCAATGAAAAACATAGTATTAATGTATTAAAATATGGGTGATTTTAATCTTCAACTATAATTATGAATGATACTGCTCAGGATATAGAAGTGAGTATGCAGATGCATGGTTAGTGAAATTCATGAATCCATAATAATAGTTGATTCAAGGGCATTCACCTTTAAAATACATGTTTAAGAAAGAGCATGAACTTTGCAATTTGTAGTTGATCTGTGATGGGCAAACCCGGCTATCTGCGACCCATGCGTTGCCAGCGCTGGTGCCCCAGCCACAGCCTCCTTGGGCTTTCCATTGTGCAGATAATTTGTAACTCTAAGCAGAAACATGAACTTCTTTGCCATGGTTCACTGGCGATTTCATCATTATATTTATACAGCAAGCAGGCTGACGACTCAAACTCCTGCAGAAAGTGGCAGGGTACAGATCTGTAAGTGTCTTTAAAGATACAGCTTTGGTGAATTATAATGGAGATTTTTCTCTTGTACTAACTAACTGAAATAACAATAAGGTGTGAAGAAAAACTAATGCACCCATATGGGCAAAGCACAAGAATATTTCATATAGCATGCAAGATTCAAAAGACTGCATTATCCTCATGCATGACACAAGCTTGGTTATCAAATCACCAAGATGAAATAAGCTCTGTCTCCACAGCACATTTACCATTGAACTAACTCTTCTTTGAAACTCAAGACAGTTGCAATTTTGCTCAATCTCCTATACTTGCTTGCAGTAATTTTTAACCCTATGACAAATCTTACCACTCAGAGGTTAGGAGACGAGTTCAGGGGATCAGGTTAACTAACAATCATGATATTTGAAAAACGGTTTTTTTTGGGGATTCTCCTTATTAGGATTTAGACCCCACTTAAGCTTTTCTTTGCAATGAAGAAAAAAATCCCAATTTACTAAAATTCCCCCATAAGCTCTGAAATTTCAGCTACTCATCATGGAATTTTTTGAAGTGGTACTTTTATAAAAATGCCAACCATAATGAGATTCAAATGAAAAGCATTAGCTTGAAATATGTGTATCATTTTTGGGATCAAAGAATTGTTTAACCAATACCCATCTGCAATGACAGCACCAGCTACCGTTTATTTTACCGTCTTTTTCCTACAAAAACTTGCTTAGTAAATAAGATATTATTTAGATTTGATCTTCTTTGTAAATCAGGGAGATCTTTTTTAATTATTGTTGGAATTCCTATGTGATGCAGGACATATAATGATTTATATAAGTATCTGGAAATTTGATCAGATGGCTACAGTGCAGAAGAAAACAAAGTTCAGATTATTCAGGAATGGTAGATAAGAGCACTCCTATCATGGATGGCTCATACCAAACTCTCTGAAGTGGAGGAGGATGTATCAGAAACTCTGATTTATGCAAAATGTCATTTTTCAGACAGACCCTACATATTTAATTTCCATATGTGAGCTTGGATGTAACATTCCCATAGTAATGCACCCTAGTTTGGAAATTTCATTGTGCTTGAAAATGGTCAAAATCTGTAAGCGAGCTGTAAATGAGAAGAGATTCAACAGCAGAAAAGTGAAGAAATGGATGTGTGATCAAGGCATGTAGAATAAACAGGAGTAGGGGTGTTGGCTTCTACTACTTTATTAACCATGTATTGTCAATATAATCATGAACTCATCAGTTTTCTAATACCTCAGAAAAACTTCCCTGCTTACTGAAAATGGGTAAGGAGAATTAGCTCATAGAAGACTTGAAAAATATTTCGGAAACTTTCAGCTTAACTCATCTTCTCTTACTATTACAAAGATCTATACATAACATTACTCTTCAGATAAACCTTCCTAGTGCCACCTCAATGTCAAGGTGATAATGTCTTAAATGACATTATCTAATTGACCTTTATCTGAACTGAGGAAGGTATACAGAAGGTATTACAGAGGATTCTTTCTGTCCTCTGGCAATTCTAACAATAAACAAAACGTCCTTTTTCATGCACAAGGAAAATGCCAATTCCTGTTCAGGGACTGGCAGGGGAACTTAGATGACAAACTATGATGCAATAATCTGCAATACCACTAATTTTTTCCTTGCCAGAGGTGAGACTAAAGTTCAAATTTCTGATGCATCTTTGAATGCAAACCTCTCTTGAATCAGATACTGATTTTTTAAGTAAAGATGAGGACAGAAGATAGAAGAATGACTCCAATCATTAGCACAGAAAGCTAATCCAGAATGGACTGATTTTTTTTTCACAAAGTTGTCCTTTTCCTAATTACATATACAATTTGTGTATATGCTCTGTTATTTTCTACTTTGAATGGCCAAAACTGCAACAGCAGCATCCCCTGTGAAACCCTTCTCCTACAATGCTCTTTGCATCAGATTAGTTACATGTATAAATTCTTCAGGTGAGCTATCAGAAGGCATCTGCACCCAACTTACAACATCTTGGTGAAAGAAGAGGACTGTCTAAGATGTTTCTATTGCAACTTCTCAATCCAGATCTACAGTTGATTTTTATTTTTTTGACATTTTCCTCTATTTAAAAAAATGGAAACAGGCATGAAGGGTTTTATTACCAGAAATGAATTCCTGATAACTCTCTCAAAAGAATTCTCTTATGAACTTTGATGACAGTGAGTTATTTCTGTAAAACACTGCTAGTATTGAATAACATTGAATAGCTTTTGGAGTAGTCTTTTTAAAAAGAAAAATGTCTCTTGAGAAGTAAACCAAGCTGTTCTTTATGCACAGATATACGTTACATCCAAACAACATGAAGCAATTTTAAAGTTAGCATGGTAGTAATTGCCTGCCTTTCACCAAATATTTCCGCAGACTATAAACTGCTAGGGTACTGAATTGTACGTGGCACTTCCTATCACTCACACAGATGTACAAAAGCCTGGTGAGACACTGCTGACAGAGAAGCCCTGGTGAGCCCCCAACTCACAGGAGGCTGCAGCACACCTCTGAGGAGGCATCAGCTCATTCGGCTGGGTCAGGTTGGGCCGGGGCTGCCACGGCTATAGCAGCTGGTGGCTGGGAGCTGGGCTCATAGGGTCAGCACACAGGCAGCCTGGCTGCACGTCTGGGCTCAGGGGATCTTGAGGAAAGGCCTGTGTTTTTGCAGCTTGGCCGTGGCAAGTCCTCTGCTGGTAATTAAAGTAGATGAATAGAAAAGGAAAAGCTGGAGCGCATCAAACTCGCATAACCCATTTGAATCTCTTTTAGCTAGTTATTCCCAAATAGCTGCAGTTGAACTAAGACTTACAACTGCAGCCAAAAACTTTAGGGCTTGGCAAAGGAGGGGCTCTCACAGCTTGCTGTGACAGGAGTCAGACAAGGTATTTGAGAGGATTCAGGAATTCCTCAACATCCATAATAATGAACATCTGCTCTTTTGTACAAACAAACAAGAAATACCTCTCTCTGTAAGAAGCCAGAGATGTTTTCTTACCTTCATCTTTGACTCTGCTTTCAAGCACACAGCTGCAAGTTAAAAATGTATTTCTCCCCTGTCCTTTAGCTCTGAAGGATAGGTTTTGCAGACACCAGCCCCTGCCCCAGCACCAGTCTGACACAGCTAGGGAGGGCATACAGTGTCCTTTCTAATGGATGAGAAGACTTTGCAGGTGCTCCAGTGCTCATGACAGCAGCTATCTGGCTCACTGATTTACACAGATAGGTCTTTCCGGTTCTCACCCCTTCATCTGTAGCTAGAAACTTGCTGGTATGTTTTGTGGTCTAGAGCCTTTGGTAGCTCTGCAAACTAAGCTGTGATTGCAGGGAGCTGGCTAGGAGGCAGTTTCACAGAGTGTGGCTGACCCATGTGTTTCCTCTAGGACAACACTTCCAAAGCAAGCTATAGGATGACTCTGAGAAAGGTATTGGAGGGGAGTTTTACAGAAGTTACCTCTCTCTTGGCAAATGATGCTGGTATATTTGGGCTTTGTACCTTTAGGCTCAAATACAGACTGCAACATGGCAAATATCTGAAGCATAAATAAATTGTGGCATAATATGAGTTTTCTGCTTTGAGATATCCTCACAGTGTACGTACAGGTGAATAATATGGTTGCAAAGGACAGGTCTGTCATGTGCTGTGGTGTAGAAATAACTGCTGGGCAAATGTGAAATCCTCTCTTGGAACAACTTTTTATTCTTTGGAGTTATGCATGAAGTAGGCAACAGATGCTAAACAGAGGGGTTGGTAAATTAAATGCTTACTGTGTTCTTCATACAGCTAAGCACCTAATTAATTTATTCCTTTAGATATGGTCTATTGATAAAGTTCAATAGGGCAAAATGATTGAGGATATATAGATACAGGGTCTTCACCACCACTTCGTAATCCAATGATATGTACTGCAGTTGTGAAGTTATTGCAGCATTACTGCTACAGCTATTGCTAGGAACAATCCAAAATAATGTATGGTCCCTCCAGGGCTGAAAATTAGTGGAGATCAGAAGATCAGCCATAATTGAACCTTTGATGCAGCTTTGATGTAAGAAGGTATGCATTTTTTTTTTAGATTGGCTATAAGGAATAAGTTCTTTACTGTGAGGGTTGCCCAGGGAAGTTGTGAATGCTCCATCCCTGGTGGTGTTCAAATCCAGGTTGGACAGAGCCTTGGGAGACATGGTTTAGTGAGAAGTGTCCCTGCCCATGGCAGGGGCGTTGGAACTCGACGATCTTAAGGTCCTTTCCAACCCTAAGTATTCTATGAGTCTATGATTCTAAGGTAGAAAGCTTGAGCTGGATTCTCAGGTGAATTTTTGGAGAACAAGACATTGCTTGTGATTACCTTGTTTTCCAAATAAGCAGTATGTTTTAGGCTCCATCTCCACCCATAATGATGCAGTTTCAAAAGCAATACACACATTAAGAGAGCGAGAGTGCAGGAGTGTGAGAGAAAGCGCATGTGAGAGAGAGCGCATGAAAGAGAGAGAAAAAGAGAGAGAGAGAGAGAGAAAAGCCTGGGCATTCTTAGCTTCATTGCATTCTTGTGTTTGTTTATCTCCCTTTCAACTGTAATGGGATAAGAGAGCTGACTGAAGAAGGATAACAAGCCACACCGGAGAGAAACATATGTGGAAGTGTAAAAACCCCAGGGAACTTTGTGTGTGTTTGTTTCCTAATGTAACTCACCACTGAAAGCAGAAACAGCAAAATACTGTGGAGAAGTCCTTACCAAGTTCAGGAACTAATCTACCGTCTGTTAAATGCTGCATCCTATTTCTAACCTAGGATAAATCAAACATCTAGTGTTTGCAGAGACAAACAGAAAGTGGTATATCAGACAATTATTAAAAGCACAACCGTCACGTAATTAATAGCCACTAGCATTAACTGTTGTGTGAAATGAACAGAGTATTTTTGAACGTATTTTGGATATATGTAATCTCAAAGACAGATTTACAGTATTACAAAGTTACTACGAATACTACACATTCATCAGGAAAAAACCCGCCATCTTCCTTACCTGCTATTGCTTCAAGACTAGGGATTGCAATAGTGCTGTAAGTGCTAATACATTTGCAGGACCATGTGCAAACAAAGGTTTCCTCTGCATTTTCCAAGCCTGGCAATCTGTCCACGAAGAAAGAGCCCCACTGTTTAGACACAGAGTAAGGAGCTTTCAGCTGATCTCCCTGAAAGAAAAATAAAAAATATGTAATTAAAAAAAAAAAAAAGAAGAAAGCCTTTCTCTATCCAACCACAAGCATCAGTTTAAGGAACTCTAGAATTTCTCAAATTTACTGGAAAAATGGTATTGTATCTCAGAAGCAATGGGACTTTAAAATGTTATAATTCAAACAATAACAGTCTTTTAACAATAACAATCAATTCCTCCCATAAATCCCCAAGCTCCATTTGTCATGGTTTAAGCTTAGTCGTTTTTTCGTTTTGAAGGCGCTGGATAGTGTTGAACAAGGCCCTGTATGCATAGACCAAACCCCAGCACATTGCCATGATTTGTCCATCTCTGGTATGACCAGAATGACAGCACACCTCACTTAAGTGTTTT